>VZTI01002052.1:673531-764231 GCA_013397865.1 Struthidea cinerea
CGGCACGGCCCGGCCGGACACGCTTGCGGGCTGTGGGCTGTGGGCTGTGGGCTGTGCTCGGGGTCTGGGGCCGAGTGTGAGGAGGCGTCTTGGTCGCGGAGTGGGGCGTGGGCCGTGCAGTGTCTGCTTCAGTGCGCGGATGAGAGTTGTGGATGTGAGCAGGGCACGAGGGCTGGGCTTCAAGTGCCTCATGTCCCTCTAAAAGGTGAAGAAAACGGCCCTAATTTTCTGTTCTTCCTATTGGGAAGTGCCGTGCAGAATGCTCTTATGGTAACCAACTGCCCACCACCACGCCTAAGTTTCTTATGATAACCAAGTGCCCACCACCACGCCTAAGTTACAAGCAGCCTGGAAAGCTCTCTTAAGCTTCTTTGGCGCTTTTTTTTTTTTTTTTTTTTTTGGTTTGCAGCTTTGTGTCATGCTTATGATATAAGGTGTACTTTCTCCCATCAGACATTTGTCTTCTTCTCCTTAACACGTGGAGGCAGCATTTCTTGCTCCATTAGTGCCGACTGCCTGGCAAAATGGGCTCTGAAGAGATATTCTAGTCGTGTATATGCAGAGGTGTCTGGATGCAAACAAAGAGTATCTGTGTTCTGTTGTGCAGTGATGTGCATGACCACAGTGTAACTGCTCTGGCAGCGTCGTGGATACACAGCATATAAAACAGTGGATGTATGTGGGTGTTTTAAGTTGGTACTGGAACTATAGTCAGCCTTTCCAGGTGAAGGAATATGATCCTGGCTCGTTCATGTGAATGTCTGGCCATACCATGAAAAAAGCACTGGAGAGTGTAACAGAAAAAAGGGGGTAAAGAGTAGGCTGGTGTCCAGGTGAGTTACAGTAAGAGTTCGTTTGCAAATCTGTTTGCTCTTATTTGATTTGAGACTTAGATTTATTGCTTGTGGCTTTGCTGCTACAGAAATGTTTGTCCACACATATCTTTTGAGTAATGATACTTACACGTTTAAAGTCTCCGCAGCATCCAGCATCAAGGCTTTTTCGTTGTTGTTGTTCTCACTTGCAGGTAGCCCTACTGTATCTGGTATGTCAGATATGGATTATCCTTTACAAGGACCAGGTATGCTGTCAATACCCAATCTTCCAGAAATCAGCTCAGTCCGCCGAGTCCCACTCCCACCTGAGCTAGTGGAGCAATTTGGACGTATCCTTATGAAAACATATGTCTTAGCTTTTGTAAGCAGTAATATTAGAAACAAACTTCTTGCCTCCGTATTTTTCTTCCCTAATCTTCTTGGCAGACTCCCAGCAAAAAACTTTAATGTTGTTCAGGTTCTCTTAATAACACTCTTAAGTGGTAACAAGGTACTTGTGTAGAGTTGTTGGTGGAATTGGTTTCTATATGAAGAATTTTTAAGTATATAGTTTGTGTAGCATATTAATGATTTTTTTAAATGCTCCGAAGATGGTTTTGCCTTTACTACCCAAAATGCATTTAATCCTTACATCAGCAGTGCTTCAGATATGCAGTGCAATTGTATGATGGGAGTATTTCCAGAGATCAGCAGAGCTTGGCTGACCATTGACAGTGACATCTTTATGTGGAACTATGAAGATGGGTATGTAGAGAATGCATTCCTGATGTTGTTTTATTGGTATTGTACCAATAAAGTTGGTATTAATAAATTAGTTAAATTAAGCAACTGCAGCAGTGGAAGATTGTTTACTGGCAGCATATAGGTGTGCTGTTCAGTTTAACTGGTCTTAATTTCTTTTGGGTTTTACTAAAACTTTTGAATACTAAGTATTTAAGGATCTACAAGAGTTAGTAATATTGCTGCCAAATCATCTACAGGTGAGAGAAAGGAAAATGTATTTGCTTCAGGTTAGACTTTTCTAATATCCTAAAGTTACTGCTGTACTTATGCAAAGGCTTTGCTTGTGTTGAAAAAGTAGATACTAATTACTCTAATTGCCTCACTTTTATCGATTTAGTAAGTAGTGAGATGCATGTAGAGTGACCAATCATTCCCACAATGGTGAGTAATAGGGCATTAGTATTTTGAAGTATTGTAATTGAAGCTCTCCATACTTGCTTATTTTATAGATGTGTAAAACTGAAAATAAGCTCATTAGATTCTGAAATGGCTTTGATGAGTTTATAGTTTGCATGTTTGCTTCTTTATTTGCCCCCATAGTAAGCATTTGTGTAGTAAGAATTGCTCTGTACATATTGTTGCATTTCCTAAAAAGCGTAAAGTTCAGGTTAGCTACTATCTATACATTTACATTGTGTCAGAGTGTATTAAATACATTCCCCAAAGAAAGCAGTGCTGCATGGTGTTAGTGATAGATAGTGGGGAGGAAGTTGGGGATTTTTGCTTCAGATAATTTTCGTGGGAGAAAAAAAACCCATGTGATTTCCTTCTTTTGATGTTAATCAGTATTGCAGATGCTGCATTGTGTAATTCAGAGTAGACTGTATGAATTAACAAAATCCAAAAATATAAAATGCTGCAGTTGGATTTCAGGTTTGAAACTCAACTGTAGGAGCTGCAAGCAACTGGAATGACCTGCTTTCACTGAAAATGAAAGATGTAGATGGCTTCAGAGTATTACAAAAGTATTAATAATTTTTAAATATACATTGATTTTATTTAGTATGTTATTATGTGATGCTACATGAAAAATTTCATGCTGTTTTTTGTTTATTTATTGACAGAGGGGATCTGGCTTATTTTGATGGCCTCAGTGAAACTATTCTTGCAGTGGGCCTTGTAAAGCCAAAGGCAGGTAAGGAGTATTATGGCAGAGATTAGAATTGGGCAGTACTGAACCTTCTGTGTATTTTTTTTAGTCTTTATATGTATATCTGCATTTATATTTTATATAAATATTCCGATTAAAATATAAAGTAATAGAAAAACCAAAATATGTTTTGGGTTTTATATATGGGTAGATATTAATATGCATACGTGTTTAATGCATGGATGTGTCACTTGGTGCTGTGGTTTAGTTGACATTGTAGCATTCAGTCTCAAGGTTGGATTCTGTGGTCCTGGAGGTCTTTTCCAGCCTCAATGATTCTATGATATGTGAAAATCTGTGGTTTGCATATGTGTATATATGTACACACAGGATATATGAGATTGTTTTGATTTTAGAAACATTGTGAAATCAATTACAACCCAAAAATAATGTATAGTTAAACAATTATTTACACTGATAAGGTTGCATTTTTTTGCCACATCATGCTTTAACATTTGCCCTGTTTATAAATTTAAATATTCAAGTGATAATTTCCATGAGATTCTGGTTTATAGCCCTCACAGTTCAGTATCTACTGCTTAGATAACATTAAAGTCAAAGTTGAATTGGCGAGTGAGTTGAGTTTAAAAGAAGCATGTTGGTAAAAAAAAATGTCGTGTTAGATATCTTGTGTTTAACAAAATGGAAGTCGAGCTGCTGGCTGATGCGCCTTTCTAACTCTAGAATTTCACAGATCATTAGGCTTTACATATGACTGCTCTGTCTAATCAGTTGATGTGGCTTTCCAATGGATTTATTTGCTTACATCATTCTGATCCTAGGAGCAGGATGCAAACTAAAATTTCTTCTTTTATTTAGGTATCTTCCAGCCTCATGTTCGACACTTACTTGTTCTGGCTACTCCTGTGGATATTGTGATTTTAGGGCTTCATTGTTCTAATATACAGTCAGGTAATTCTCTCTTCTCCCTTTATTCCCAGTTGTGTATTAACAAATACATATCAGTTTTATTAGTAGGCACTCAAAATTTCTAAAAATCCCCATGTGCCAAGTGCCTTTCTAGTTTTTAAATCTTTAAACCATGTTACAAGCAATTTTTACGGTGTACGCACTTGCTGGATCGTGGACTCCATGAGAAGCACTGAGTTTTATTACTTGCTGATTTAATGTAAAAAGAGCTTTTGAAACAGGTGCTCCTGTTAATTAAACAGCATGTTGGAGAGGGAGAGAAGACAGGAGCATGAATCTTGAAACTGATGCATAGAGTTCATTAACTTCATTGGCATTTGTATTCCAACCACAAAAATTGAGAACGTGATAACATGTTTTTATGCCATATGTACTAACAGAAAAAAATGTTTGGTGAAAGTAAAAGAATTAGACTACTTTGGTTTTTTTAATAATGTGTTGATGTAAAAGAGAAAACAAGTAGAAACCTATTTTGGACTTGCTGTGATTTGGAGGAGAGAACAATCTATAGAAATTTAAAGCAGTGCATTTCCTTCCTTGGAAACCTACGTTGATTCGATTTGTTACTCTGCAGTTCGCACTGGACAAAAGCTGTTCCAGAATGTACTCAGTAACTATGAAATTTGCTGTAATTTTTTTCTGGTTTCTGAAATGTTTCTTATCACAGACCTGTAGTATTTATTAAAACAGCTTAAAAACTAAAGGGGATTTATGTTTGTTTGTTTATTGAAGGTACTGGATCGCTCAATGACAGCATGTCTGGAGGAATGCAGCTGCTGCCAGATCCTCTGTATTCGCTCCCTACTGACAACACCTACATCCTGGCGATCACATCCAGTGATAATGGGCGGATCTTTTTGGCAGGGAAAGATGGATGCTTATATGAAGTAGCATACCAGGTGACTGTGGGTTTTACACGCAGACTTTTTTCATTACTTCACTGTTGTGGGATCTCAGCAATAATAGTTCTAAATCATGTCAAGTTTGCGGTCTTTTTCTTCTATAATTGTGTTGCATGGCTTGGTTGCACAACAGCTTAGGGTAGATGCATTGAAGAAGTAGTAATTATGTGAGGAATAGCAGTGCAGTTTTGGTAAACTTAAAAAATTCAAATTGTGACATCTGCACACTTTTTTTAATGCAAATTTTTCCTTTTAATTATCACTGTTTTCTTTCCATTGCATAATACATACTTGTTCAGTTAAATCAATAGTTTGTGGTTAATCTTTACTTGTTTTCATACTCGTCCTTTTAATGACTTTTTAAATATCGCTTCTAGTTTGAATTTTGTTTTGCTTTTTCTTTCAATGCTGTATTTCTTTTAAATTGTAGGCTGAAGCAGGCTGGTTTAGCCAGCGCTGTAGAAAAATTAATCATTCAAAGAGTGCGCTGTCTTTTCTTATTCCTTCATTGCTACAGTTCACGTTCTCAGAGGATGGTAAGTACTGATGTTAAAGACTTAGCCAATAACTTAATGTAAACTTTAAAAATAATACTACCAAGAGTCAGTCTGAATATTTTGCTTACTCAGAGCATTTAGTTATTGTCAGTGATACTTACAGTGGTTGATTATTATAACAGAATGGCACAAATTGTGTGTCTAATTCAGGATATAGATAGCAAAGCCGGAAAAAATTGACATTTCTGACTAAAGTTAGTTATCTGTAGCAAAAAATTAATATGTGCTTAGCGGGATCACTGTGAACATGGAAAATCTGTAAGTGGATAATCTTACCCTCTTCCACTGCTTAGTGAAAAATTATTTTGAAATTATATGGTTTTTTGCTCTGGGGTTTTGTTGTTTGTTTACTAGCAGTTGTGTTAGTTGATTGCTGTTTTAAATCACTTACAGCAGCAGTCTTGTTTGGACAAAACTGCAGTTTTTGTTTACTTACAATTCATCATTTTATAGGTATTCTGTCCTAAACTTGCCTTCTCAGGTCCAGTGTTCATTTGCTGGTTCTCCCTTTTTTTCCCCCTTCTCCAGATCCTGTAGTTCAAATCGCCGTTGACAACTCTCGAAATATCTTGTACACCCGTTCAGAAAAAGGAGTCCTGCAAGTATGTGACTTCTTATGACTCTTTGGTCTGTTACTAATGTGTGTAATAATGTACAGATATGTTTGTTAGTTTACCTCAATACCTGAGAATTCTCTGTAGCTATGTCAGACCCTTATTCCTGTTTATCTTCTTGTAGCAATGTGCGTGCTGAAGACTTGAAATACTTTTTTTCTGAGGAAAGAGTAGCCTCAATTCTGTGGAAACTTGAGTACGAAATAGAAATACAGCTTGAGTTGCTTCTTCATAAGTGGGGCTGCATTTCTTAATTCATTCGTAAATCACTAAGCTGTGTTATTGAATTGCAGGTTTATGATTTGGGGCAAGATGGTCAAGGAATGACCAGGGTCACTTCTCTTTCACAAAATGCTATCGTTTCTGCTGCAGGGAGCATTGCCAGGTATGTTTGTGACAATTACAGTGTTAGAGTCTTCCTTTAAGGCCAATAGTTTCACAATATGGTTTTGAAGAATGTTTATCTATTTCTTTGAATTAAAAGTGTATTGGGGTTTTTTTGTTTTATTTTTCAGAACAATTGATCGTTCTGTATTTAAGCCTATTGTTCAAATAGCAGTGATTGAAAATTCTGAATCTATAGACTGTCAACTACTAGCAATCACACATGCAGGTAAAAAAGCAGTGCTAACACCCCTCTATTTAAACTGATAAATGGTGTCTGCACAGTTTATGACTTTTTTCATCTTTTGTTCAGGGGTCCGACTATATTTTAGTACTTCACAATTTAAACATCCAACAGCTCGTCCTTCCATGTTAACCTTGGTTCATGTCCGTCTGCCACCTGGATTTTCAGCTTCTTCGAATGTAGAGAAGCCTGCAAAGGTTCACAGAGCTCTTTATAGCAAAGGTGAGCAGTGGAACATGGCTCAGATGAGATTATTTTTTGTGTGTAACAGTCACTATTACATTGATCTGCATAAACATAAGTTTTACCTTTTAGATGGCAAATGGTGTTAAAAGTGACCTTTTGAAGAACCGTATGACATACAGACCCAGGAGATATTATTTGCTGTTCGCATCTTACGATAAAGACTGAAAGACTGAGTTTTGCTAATTTAGGAATGAATTAATGAGTTTGCATTTAGCGTTTGATGATTGGTTCTAATAAGGACTTACTATTGCTATTCTTGCTAGGGGTCCTGCTGATGGCAGCTTCAGAAAATGAAGATAATGACATCCTGTGGTGTGTCAATCATGATTCTTTCCCTTTTCAAAAGCCAATGGTGGAAACACAGGTATAAAGCAAACTTCTATATGATTTTGATGAAATCAAGCTATTATGTTTTCTTTCCTAATATCAGATGCCTAAATAATACTGTCTGCAAGAAATAAGTAGATGTCAGAAAACTTCATTAAGAGTTTGGAAACTCTCACAAAGCTGAATGAGTCTCTCTTAGTAGGGATCCCTAGTTCAAACATACTTTTCTAACTTGATGCAAGCTATATGTCAAAAACAATTGCCTTAACTTCTAAGACTTGACTTCTGATTAATATATTTGAGAATACTCTTGTCTGTAGCAATGCTGTGTATTGTGCACAAGCACAGAAACACATGGTCCTTAGTCCATAATGGTGTTTGTTGATGAGGATAAAATTTGGTAAAGGTTGTTTACAATGTAGATGCTAGAAACTTTGGGATTCCTTATTTAAACTTACATGCCATGTCTTCATTAAAATCCACACATGATTAATCTCTTTATTATTTCATGAGAAGGGGTTCTGACTTCTGACTTTCATTTTCCTGACTGTTCTATAAGTGCGTTTGTAATAGAGGTTTGGAGGGTGTTAGTTGCTTTATGTGTCAGTTCAGAGAAAACGTATTTCATCTCTAAAAGAAGTTTCAAGTCTTCTGATGAAGTAGGGGAGTGACATGTGAAAAATAGTGTTACTGAAGGAGTAGCAGAGTTGGAGTGAATGAAGGGGCTGTGTAAGTTAAAAACCTCAAAGTCAGGTTTTGATTTATCTGCTGTTTTAATTAACAACTTACAAAGGAACTTTATAGTTGCTTCAGATCTCTTCCCTGCAAAATCTTATACATAAATATCCCAAGTGCTGACCGCTTTTTTCTCAAGGCATCTGACAGTAACAGCTAGGTTTCCCAAACAAAACTGCAGCCTGTTCTTGAGCAGCAGTTCTTCCTTGTTAGCATACGTAGTTTTATGGAATGTCTTCACGAGTGTATGTCTCCTCCTGAGTTGTATTTCTTCTACTGAGAAGCACTGTTGCCAGCTGTGAAAGTTTTGTAAACTTTAGATTCTTTTAGAGATCATTTAAATTCAGGATGCCTATGGTACTTACCTCTGATATGGTTAGTAGATGGTTGCTGTTTATATTGTAGCAGCCTTACTTTGCAAGTTGTTTTACATTTAAATGTAAAACACTATCCCTGTCCCCCAAAAGAAGCAATGTATTATTCTCTTTCTCCTCAAAGCAGCAGTGTATATATATCTGTAAATTTGATGGTAACTTTCTGTTGGACAGTACAAGAACTTGGTTATTTTCTTTGAGTTTTCTTATGTGAAGAGCAGATTCTGTTCTGTGTAATTTTAAATGGTAAATAGTAAAATACTACCATGGATGTGCAAAGCCCATATCTTTGACCAAGCTTTGGATAATATCTGTCTGTTCTTCAGATGACGACCCGTGTTGATGGACATTCCTGGGCTCTTTCTGCTATTGATGAATTTAAAGTTCAGAAGATTGTAACACCACTAAATAAAGATGTTATTCCCATAACTGATTCACCTGTTGTTGTGCAGCAACACATGCTGCCACCTAAGAGGTTTGTTCTGCTTTCAGCCCAGGTGAGTATTACTTTTCTTGGTACTGGTAATCAGAAGAACAAGTATAAAATTGGACAACTCATCTAAACCTATACATGATTCATTTTAGATATGTTTTAAGGATTATATTGTTAACATTAATCGGAATAAGGAAGAAGATTGCTGAAACTATCTGTACCTACTTTAAATTTAGTCAAAGTTTTTAGACCAACATCTCTTATACAGTGTATCAATAGTTTTTGTTGTTCTCCAGAAACACTTGCAGATACGAATAATCTGGAAAGTTTTTTTAGCTTCAGTTATGCTCTTGATTATACGAAATTGAAACAGTCATTGTCTACCCAGAAAATACAGTTCAAGTAAATATTGTTGGCAATTGAAATTTGAATTAATAATTTCTTATTTGTCATAGAAAAAGTCCCAAAAGGGTTTTTTTGAGTGGATTTTAAAAAACAAACCCACAAAAAGAAAGAAATTAACTTTCGTACTTTTCTGATTACATTTTTAGGCACTCAATATCTTGAGCAATAGGCTATTTGAAACAAATAATGTTTAAATATTAATGTCTTGCAAACTCTAGACCTGCAAGCTGCATTTGTTTAGTAGGAGCTGTTTTGTTGAGGACATTAATTGGGTCCTTTCCAGTAGTTAGTTTGAATGCGGGGAAGGTGATTATTGTGAAGTCTTCCCATGCCTTGAATTCTTTGAGCATTTTTCTTCCAGGCAGCTTTCAGGATTTGCAAGAAACACAGAACCTTTCTTTTCTGCATATACTTGCATATGCTTATATTCTATGCTTTGTGTTAGGCAAAAAACAGCAAAATTAACTCAGTTTGTGGAGAATTTATAGCCATTGCAGTACTTTGTCTTTCATAGACTCACTAGTGAATGGGAGCTGGGCTTTGGGCACCAGGTGCATTTTGATCCAAGGGTGCCACAGTGGAAAACTCAAAATGCTAAAGATAAACATCATGGGGATGAAACACAACTTTATAGTTGTAAAGACAACTTTATTCTCACTTGCTTTGTCTTACTTTTAGGGAAGCTTTATGTTTCATAAACTCAGACCTGTAGATCAACTGCGTCATCTGCTTGTGAGCAATACAGGTGGAGATGGAGAAGAGGTTGAGAGATTTTTTAAGTTGCATCAGGTAAGAGCTTTTGATGCATTATGAAAAATGGAAGATTTGTAGTCTTTCCATTGTTGCTGCAATCTTCTCGTCAATGTTTCATTTGGCAATTAAAGCGATAACTTTTTCTTTTGTCTACGTATAGCTAAATTGTATAGAGAAATAATTTCTCATTTTATGGTATCTAAAAACAAACATGTGATTCACTTTCCCTGAAATTCCTGTACATCTTGTATGCAGAAGTCTAATGCAGTTCTTAGTTTAGAAAGAAGTTCATCTGAGAGCAGGAGAGGAAGAGTTCCTCAAAAAGCTGGATTCCAACCACTGCAAGGGGTTTTTGTATTTGGAAGGCCAGGAGAAATGTGTGTAATTGGTCTGGGAATTTTATTAGCCGCTGTTTTTCTTAAAGGTCAACAACAAGCAAGCAGAAATTTTGTTATTGTGGACTACAATTTTAATATGACTAGTATTGTGTAGTATCTGTATTGAGTATCACTGTAGTGAGCGTTTATTGTAATAATCTATTTTCTTGTGCATGGATAGTACATAATTGATACATTATTAGAATATGCAAACACTGATTTGTACAGGTGTTTTTTCTTGAAACACAATGGTAATTTATGTTCTTGTAGAAAGTGCGTGAATCTTACTCACGTGTCAGGCATGGAGATTGTTCCATACAAGGAATAGCACTAAGTTTGCAAAAACTGTACAGCTAAAATTTACCTGATACAGAGGAATAACTTGCTAGGATTCACTTCTTGTCTGTAATGGGGAAGAGCCGATTTCCCTAGCTTCTAAATAAAATCATGCAGGAAGTATTTACTGTTTTAGTTACTGAGGAACATAACTTCTATGCTTTTCTCACCTACTTGAGATAAGACAACACGCTAACAGTGTAATATGCTCTAGGAGGATCAGGCCTGTGCCACTTGCCTTATTTTGGCCTGTTCTAATGCTGCCTGTGATAGAGAAGTATCTGCCTGGGCTACTCGAGCATTCTTCAGGTAAGTTTCAATTCTGTGTGTCATTCTGAATATTATGCTCAAGATCACTACAGCACTAAACACTTCTACACTCCTACAGGCTTTCTAACCTGCTGCCAGTTCAGGGCCTGGTGACTTTTAGTTATAGGTGTTGATATTTTGGTGGTGGTGGTGGTTTTGGGTTTTGTGAGGCGGTTTTTCTTGGTTGGTTGGTTGCTTTGGCTGTGGTTGTTGTTTAGTTTTGTTTGTTTTTTCCAGTACAATTTGAGTGATAAAGTATGAGCTTCCACTCTGGAGGATTAAATTGCAATCTGTGTATTTTAAGTACCGCATATCCTTAGTGTGGTGCAAATACGTATATTTTCATTGGCTGCCTTAAAGAAGTTGGTATATACATGGAGATACAAAATGGTTTGGGTTGGAAGGGACCTTAAAGATCATCTAGTTTCAACCATCCTGCTGTGTGGAGGGATGCCATCCACTAGATCATGTTGTTTAAGGCCCCATCCATCCTGGGGCCTTAAAGTTGAATACTTTAATGAATGGAATATCCTCAACTTCTTTGGCCAACCTCTTCCAGTGCCTCACTTACCTCACAGTAAAGAATTTTTTCCTAGTACCTAACCTAAATCTCTTTGATCTTTTAGTTTAAAACCATTCCTCCTTGTCCTGTCGCTATCTGCTCTTGTGAAAAGTTGCTCTTCCTTGATATTTATAAGGCACCCTTTAAGTCCTGGAACGTGCTATAAGTTCTCCCCAGAGTCTTCTCATCTCCCAGCTGAAAAACCCCAGCTCTCAATCTGTCTTCATAGCACAGCTGCTCCAACAAACACCCTGATGGTCTTCATGGCCTCCTCTGGACCTGTTATAGCAGGTCCAGACTCTTTCTTGTAGCGACCCCAGAGCTGGACGCAGTGAGGGTGTGCAGGTGGGTTATCACAAGGACAGAGTGTAAGGGGAGAATCACCTTCCTCAACCTGCTGACCATTCCTCTTTTGATGCAGCCCAGGATAGTGTTGGCTTTTTTGGCAGACTGTTGGTTTATTTCCAGCTCTTTATCCACGAGAACCCTGAAGTGTTTCTCCACAGGACTGCCCTCAATGAGTTCTTTTCCCAATCTGTGCTATGTCTGGGATTGCCCCAACTCAGGTTCAGCACCTTGCACTTGGCCTTGTTGAACCTCACGAGGTTCTTGTGACCCTATGTTGTGGGTCTCTTTGCTGTCCTCACAGGAAGAGAAAATAGGTTGTGGTAAGATATGGCTGTTGAGAGTGATGATAAAATGTGCAGCTTGGAGTGTTGTTCCCAAAAACCTACTTGTTCCTTGCCAAAACTTGTGCAGGTGTTGAAGTCAGTCAGCTGTTTTCAGTAGGTTGTGAACAGTTGCTCTTTATTAAACTCAATTTCATCACAAAATCTGAGACAAAATGTGGATGATAACTGTGGAGTTAGCAAGGGAAGACATAGCGAAGTGCTCATGTAACACTATAGGATAGACATGAATAGAAATTACTTGTGGAAGGTAGAAGGACAACCATGGGTCATCTCAACTGTGCCTTTCTTTCCACTTCCCTGTAGTAGCAAACCTTGAAAAGATACTAAAGCATAAGCCTGACTTTGAAATTGGTAAATTTCTCTTTAAAACTACACTGGAATTTTTATTCCCCATTTTAGAAGAACCCCAAAACTTCTGTTAATTGTCAAAGGCATGAAAATTGAATGGGCTGTGTATGACATATTGAGAATTTTTGGTTTTGCAAACTTTAGGTATGGTGGAGAAGCACAAATGAGATTTCCATCAGCTCTGCCTCCTCCCAGCAATGTTGGACCTATTTTGGGTTCTCCTGTTTCTGCAGGTATGTAGCAAGCATTTCATAGTTTTGGACTGGTTTTTTTTCCTTGAATATATTGTGTTTTGTCTTCTTACAAGTACTTGTGTTCTTTTTGTCTGAAATAGACTGTTTTTTTCACTTACTGGCTAGTTAATGACAAGAGCTTTTTCCATTTCTCTTGAGTGGTTTTTGGATTTAGTGAGGAGGTCTTGTTATCTCAAATTATGTGTCCATATTGCATATGCTCTGTTAAAACACCGTGAAGAAGGTATGCATTTGTTACTTCCAGAGTCATGTCAGCAGCCGGAGAACAGCTTATCAATAATATATTTTAGACTTCACAAAGCTTAGTTGGTTGTTGTGTAGCTATAACATTATCTTCCTACACTGTCATTGTCATACCTCTATAGATACTACTTGTGAGAAGGAAGAAGAAATTTGGTCAAGAAATGAGCTAGTCATTTGGAATTATTTCTTCCTTTAAAAGCTCTGTCTTTAGCATTTGGTTTCTGCTTCAGTCTTCAGTGCCACCTACAAAGGACAAAAGTGCTTATTGTTTCTCCTCAGAATTTGATGCTTCTTGTAGCAGAGGCCTTTTTGTATTCTTAGATTCACTTAAATTTCTACAGTTGCTGTCCCTTAATATGCATTACTCAGTTCCATATTTGAAGAGTTTTTAAAAAATAAATTCATAATGATGAATTTGAAACTCTGATTGAAATACTGAATTAAATTAATTACTATTTTTTGCCAAGAATTCATTTATGTGTAAGATCCTCTACCTTTATCTGACATGGCATTCAATTTTGCACAACAGACTTGGGAAATAAACTTCTTTGCCTGGAATTCAAAGAAATTCCATTTCATTACCGTATTTTGACACATATCTAAATTCTTAAGTATTGGAGAAAAAAGTGCTGAACTAGGATGAAGTTTAGGAAAAACAGTTGGCCCTGTTTTTCAGGATTCTTAAATACTATTAAAACACTAAGAACAGTGGCTAGTTTTAATGAATCAGTGGCATTGCTTTCCAGCCCTTATGGTGTAGAACTGTAACAGTGTGAGCAAGAGCTGAGGAAAGGCATAAGAATGTAAAATTAAATCTGAACTGGAGAGAACAGCAGCTGTGGGAAGAACAGGTGCTAGGAGCCGACAAAGAATGAAATTAAGTTGTGGGGGAAATAACAGGAAGCTCTATAGTCAACAAGGGGGCTCATTTTAGGAGTAAATGTACTTTTCCCAAGTCTAAATGTTTGCATATTTTTGTCGTTCTGTTATAAATGCCTCTTTCAAACCTAGTATCAAAGCAGATGTTTCCATTTTGCTTCAGTAACAGGTCCAGGTGGAAGATGGCACCATTCTTCTCCTACTACTTTCTCGGTTTGCTCAAAGGGTAGAGAACTGTCATGTGAAATTAAGATTCTGATATTGTGGATGTCCCGTGTGGTGGGTCAGACACTGCTAGCAGAAATTCATTAAACCACCTCATAATTTTGCATGTGAAACTACATTACAGCAATGTTAGCATTAAAAGACCAGGACCTTTAACTTACTTCCATCTTTTTCCCACTGTTCAAAGTCTAGTCATGCATTTGCATGCTGCTTTTCTGCGAGTTTGTGCTTTGCTTAGCACACAAGATGGTGTGCTCTGAGAATGAATTGGCACTGTGTTATCCTATGTGCTGTTGTGTGTTTCCAAGTTGAGAGAACTGTAGAAAATTAGGCAAGAACTGATTCTTTGATAGAAGCCAAATTTTCAGAGTGCTGATTTTCTTGCCTTTTCTGTGATACATCATCTTGCTTCCTAATGGTATGTGGACATTTTCGTAGATGACCACACACATTTCTGGTATTTTGAGGTCTTAAGTTAGATATTCAGACTTAATTTTCAGGAGGAGATTGAGTATTTGTGGCTGAACTTGAGGCTGTAGACAGTCTCAGACTTAGTGTTTTGAGTTAGTAGTGTTGCTGTAGTGTTTGTCCATCTGCCCCACATAAAAATGAAAAGTGATATTACCAGTGTTCAGCATTCAGAAGGTGAGGAACAACAAAAAGTATGCAGACAATATATCCAATGCAGACAACAGATGGTGTGCAATAAATAACAAATGAATGCTGGGAAAAAAGTGCTGCTTCAACCTCACTTGAAGGAAGTGTATCCATTTGGTTCACTTGTGGAGTGTTGGTTGACATGAAGTGAGTGCAATTTGATACGTAACTGTAAATAAAGCATAAATAAAACATTTAAAGTATTTGATTTAACAACTTTGCTGCTTTTGCACAGATATTTTATGTCTTAGATTTGGGGGTGGGGGGCAGTTTGGATTGTGTTTAACAAACTTACCTTTATTTCTTTTCCTTTCTTAGGTTCCCCTTTGACTGTTGATAGTCCATATTCTAATCCTAGCATTTTGACATCTGGGCAAGGTAACACCTTCTTTCTTTTTTTTTTTTCAACTAGGCTTTTTTATTGGCATTCAAATGAGTAATATTTACCTATTTTTACCCTAGGTTTACAACCTGCTGCTATGTCAACTCCCATGTTTCCTTCTGGAAATTCCATGTCTCACCCTGCTACATCCATTAGCGGAATGATGGGTCCTGAGATAGTATATTCTGGGAGACACAATGGCATCTGCATATACTTTGCTCGTATTATAGGGTGAGGTCTTTGTAAAAAGAGATTCTGTCACTCACTTTGTTTTGTAGTTTTTCTTTGCACTAATGCTTGGGTGCATTCTATATTAATAGTGTTTAAATTGGAAAATAGTTAATTTTAATGTTGTATTTATGAAATACCTGTCTAATGTTGTATTTATGAAATACTTGTCTATATAATACACTGTCTTTGCAGCTCTTTTAATAATAATACATTCACTGAACGCTTAGGGCAGGAAAGTTGCTTAGATACTTAGCCTGCAGTCAAGTGCATAAACACAACTCTGAAAACTGCAGTTTTATTTTTCAAACTTAGGAGTTGTGTGTTTTAAATTCCTATGAAGGACGAAACAAAAATGCAGAAGGACTTACAAGATCAAAGTCTTGGCTTTAAATAACTTCTATTAAGAATCTTTAATCAGAATGCTCAAGTCAGAGCAGTGAAGCAGGACTAAAGATTCTGTTACCTTGGATGCTGAGCCCTAAACAACCCAAGCAAGAACAGAACTCTGCATATGTTGGTGATCTCTCTGCATGCTGACTGGGAAAGAAATTTTTGTAATTATACTTGTTTGTTGACACTCTATTTCCAGGGAATCATATTCATCTATAGTATTTGAAAGTATCAAATTTAATTTAATGGAAGTTTTAAAATCTGGAAATTTTGTTAATTATTTATATCTGTGTCATCCATAATTATATAATGACTGCTTTTTTGAATGTTTAGTTTTCATCCAAAATTAATCCTTATTTTAGACTTCTAACTTCAAAGTTTTACTAATTCTTTTTTAAGAAATTATACATAGAAGACTTGCAAAAGTACTTGCTTAAATGACTAGCTTTTAACACAAACTGTTTTGTTTTGCAGAAATATTTGGGATGGCAGTATAGTCGTGGAGCGAGTTTTCAAAAGTGGCAATCGAGAAGTTGTTGCAGTATGTAAAAGATTATTCTGTGTTCTTAAGTGTTTCTTTTAGTATTTGTCTTAAGTCCTTTTAAACTTCTGAGGTCCTTTTAAATTTCCATTCCCAGTTATAAACTGTTAGGTACAAAACCCATCGTTTGTCATGTCATTGTTTTCTTAAGTGCTGAGCTCTTAACTGAGAATTAATTGTCTTTTTAAGGTATTACTTTTAATGTTACTTTCTAAGAAACCAGACTAATTTAATCTCTGCTCTTAATTGGCAATGGCCAGTTTTCTCCATGTTTACTGATAGCACTTCCTTAATACCCACTCAGGGTTTCTGCATACTCCTTCCAGACAAACCCTAAAAATAAAACCTTTAGTGGTTTGGGATAGTCACTGCAGTTATGGAGAGACATAAAAAAATTTCCATCATTTTCCTAACTAACATCTTGCTGTTTCACTTTTTGTCCATGATCAAAATAAAATCTTTCTGGCTGTGGCTGTTGATAGAATCCTGATCTGAGTAATTTCAGCAGTGCAAATTAACTGCTAATTAATGAGCTTTTCTCTTCCTACCTCCTAAGGTAACTGGGAGACTGTGGAAGACTTCGGCAGTTATACTCTGTGTTTTAGCAGTGCTCAATCCTTGTTCTAGTTTAGAGTAAAGCGTAGCTGATTTAGTTATCAGAGGGGCATCTTGAATACTGTGTGTCTTCCAAGGACTTCCTGCCTCTTCACGTGTGCCACCTCAGTGAATGTGGTATAATCATGTTGTATTCTAGTGTTCTGTTACTAATACACAATTTATTTGTTGTACCCTCTTATTTGTCTTTTCAGTGACATTAGCTTAAAATTGAAATTTTTTGGAAAAAGAAGTGGGAAAACCTAGCTTTCTGTAAAGAAGTTTGCTTTCTTTTGCAGATAGAAAGCAGTGTTCCATCCCGTATGCTGGAATGTGTGCTACAAGAACTAAAAGGTTTACAAGAATTTCTGGATAGGAATTCACAGTTTGCTACAGTAGGAGCACTTGGAAACCCAAGGTATTATTAATTGTGGTAAATTTACATACGGTATTAATGTCCAGCTTTTGAAAAACTACCATATGTGTTTGTAGAGTTGAAGTGTTCGTATGATCTCCAACATTCAGATGCTAAAAATGAGTTTGTTAGATTCATCATTAAAAGATTCAGTTTTTGTATTCATATTAACGTTTTTGGGGGGTTTTTTTAAATTGCAGTTTCAGCACATCAGCCAATCTACAGCAGAGGCTCCTGGGTTTTATGCGGCCTGATGGTGGAAGTTCTCAGCAAGTCCAGCAAGAACTCCAAAGGAAATATCATGGTACGTAATTATTTTTGAACAGGAAGTATCAGGGAATGGTGCATTTGGATGTTGCCTTTCTCACTTTTCTTGTGAAATCCTCTGAATAAAAAGGCCTTTTTTCCACACAGATTTTATGTTAAACATGATGCCATTTTTTTGCACACTTACCTGTCTCTGTTTTTTCCTTCCTAATGTTCTCCATTATGGATAAGATTGTTTAATCTCCTCACAGTATTTAGTAGCCACACACCCATTTATATTTAAAGGATAGCATTTATTGAGCAGTTGTTTTATGAGATAAGCGAGCATGACGTCCTATTAAAAAAGTTACTGTAGTGCAGGTTTTCAAGGGTACAGTCGTTGAAATGTCTACAAAACTTTGTTTAGAAATATGACGTCTGTCACACAGCCCGTTTGAATCCTTGTTCTCTTATAGTGCAGCTTTTGCCCAGCACTTGAAGGCAAGCTGGGAAGTGTTGCTGCTGCATATATGGAATTGAGGATGTTTGTGGTCCATGTCGGTATAATCCTGGGTTTTTATGCAAAAATGCAAATGTAAAGTGCAAATGTAAAAAAGTGCAAATGTACAAGTTTTATGTAAGTCGCTATGTAGGATTTGGTTGACCTTTAATAATTTTATTCTTTATTTTTATTTGTTACTAAGTTCATAAATCCTTTTGATTGCTGAATGACACAATGTAATTATTGTTACCTCATTTGTGAAGTGTAAGCACTCAAAAGTACCCACATAAATTGTTGCAATTGTGTCCCACCTATGTTACAAGTTTGAACACATTATCATTTTAGTTACTATAATACATCTTACCAGATTTAAATGTTGTAGTTCTTGGAGTAGTTGTTGCTTTAAAGATAGTGTAGACAGGATTGACCATAGCTGTAATTGTTCTCTCTATAAGTAAATACAGGTAATCAAACAAAAAGGGAATATGTATGGATTTATTTTGATTTCTTTTATGTTCATCAGAAATACATTTATGATAGCTATTTTTGAAAAAAAAAAAAAAGTGAAAATTTAAGACTGATGTGTAAATCTAGTGCATTCAGAGGAAACCATACTTCTTTTTCACAGAGTATGACTCCTTTGTTGCATAGTTTGAAATTATGTTAACAGATTATATTTGTTTTGGGGCAGCGTTAACATGGCAATTATCTCCCAAGAGAGCTAGACAGCATTAATCAAGAATGGAAGAGAAAAAAAAATAGAAATTTAAGGAGGTTGTTACTGAAAAACTTCAAAAACTTACATGCTTATTTGAAACATGTAGAGCAATTACTTGCTGACAATCTCTGCTTTTTCAGCTGAGGCACAGCTGACTGAGAAGAACTCACTTCAAGGCATCCAGCAGCTTGTTCGCAAAACCTGCCAGGCACTGGCTTTATGGAAGTTGCTATGTGAGCACCAATTCAGTGTTGCTGTAGGTGAGCTTCAGAAGGTAAGATCTGGATCATACAATTTTAATTTGTTTGTGCTTATCACCTGAATTTCTTTTGCTATGTAAGTATTCCCAAAGGATGATTATTTAAATTAATTGAAAAACATATGAATTTTAAACCATATATAAATTTTCATTCAGGTCACAAATGTTTAGGAGACTGACATGTAGTATTGACATAATTAGTCAATTTTATGAATTGGAAGTGTCGCTAACAATAAATTGTTTTAGTTTTATTGATAGTTAACACTGAGTCTGGTTTTATAAATTACTGGTTTTTTACCTTAAGCATGTTCTGCAAAATGTGCTGAAATGAATAGACCAATGTTTTCCAGCCAAGTGGCATTCGCTCATTGCCTTAGTGTTGGTGAAAGATGGAGAACAATACGGTAGTAGAGTCCTTCCTCTTCTGTGTAAGTGGGGTTCCAGAATTTACCACCGAATACCTGAGGCCAGAAGGAACCATTGGAGATCATCTGTCCCCTCTGCAGTGGGGGAATAATCTAATTTACTCTCAAAGCAGGGTCAGCTAGAGCAGATTGCAAAGGACTTTGTCCAGTATGGATTTTAGTATCTCTAAAGATGAAAACTCTATGGTGTCTCTGAGCAACCTCTGTTCCAGTGTTGAACCATCTCTAGAGTAAGAAAGATTTCTCTTCTATTCAGGTGTAATTTCTTTCGCTTCAGTTTTTGACCATTGTGCAGTGTCCTGTTACTGGTTACCACTGAGAAAAATCTGACTCTGCATTCATTACACCTTCCCAAAAATATCAGTAAGATCCCACATACTGCCCTCTAAGCCTCCAGGCTAAACGATCCCAGTTCTTTCAGCCTTGTGAAGAAGGCAACTTGTATTATGCAACTATGCGTGCTACTGCTGTGCACCCTTTGCTAATGTCAGATTTGCACCCAACCCTTGAAAAAAGCTATTAATTTGAATACTAGGCATTCTGCCCTAGAACTTGATAGAATTATTTGAGAAGTTGTATACTTTGTTTACAAAAAGAATAATTTTAAAATCTTAACAGAGGCACAGAAGCTGTTGCTCTTCAGGCTCTTCCATTGGGGAGCCTTAGGCAACTATTATTTTGTACTGGACAAGGAGCTAACTAACTGTTTAACAAGTAAAATATTTTCCTTTGTCTTCAGTAGATTTGGAGTTTTTGTAGTTGTATTATCATGCTATTAGTATCATCTGTAGACACTACTGGCAACTATGTGCTCAAATATTTGTAATAAATTTTAAAAAATCAAAAATCTTCAATGTAATTTAATTTTAAAAAACATAAAGAGTGCAGACCTTGAACTTTTCAAACACCTGCTTTTATTGAATCTGTCATTTTTTTCATCTATGGCAGTAGTCAGATTGTTCCCATTATTAAAAAGCTTGGACAGACTCATAGCGTGCGCATTCTCACAGTGCCCTATGAAGTAAAAGGAACTGCTAATTCCATTTTTACTATCAGAGATCTGAAACAGAGGTGATACATACTGAAAATGGCAGAGGATGTCTGTTAAGAGTTTTCACTGTCCTTAGGCACCCAGGGATCTAGTGCCTTCAGCAGTAGCCCTTGCTTTATTAATTTTATTTTGCTATAAAATGTGTATTTTAAATAGCATATTTCTATGCTGTACATTGTAGTCATTGGAGTTTTGTATGTTTTAAATTATTAGAAAGAGTTCACTTTGCTGCTGGAGCATTCTGATGTTTCTAAACAGGGTCGGGTAAAAGATTTGGTAAACCAATGAAATTCTATCTCATCTTCAGGAACTTCAAGAACAACTAAAGATTACTGCTTTTAAAGACTTGGTGATTAGAGACAGAGAGTTGACTGGAGCACTCATTGCGTCTCTTATAAACTGTTACATCAGAGATAATGCTGCTGTGGATGGAATCATTGCCCATTTGCAAGATATCTGTCCTCTTCTTTATAGCACTGATGATGCTGTGTGTTCAAAGGTAAGCGCACTTCCAGACTGTACAGCAGCAAAACACAGCTTCAGAACATGCTCAAATGAGGTACGTTGGGCAGCTTGTAAGTCATTATTATGCTCAAGTAGTTTCAGAAGCAGAAGAAATAATGAAGTCAAGTTGTGGGCATATTTTTGTCTTTTAGTTGATTAATGCTCAACATTACACAAAAATTATTTGAAGCATTTGCAGTTATTTGTGATGTTCATAGCGTCTTAACTCTAATCTGATGTCTGTCTGTCTTCTTTATGTTGATAAAATGTTTTCTTATTCCAGTCTTTCCTCAGCATAGTATCTTGGTTTTTGTCCATTGCACAGTTTACTGGAATTTGTGACAGATAATTGCGTTTAAGAACTTAGGTCTTTGAAGCTTTTCAAGTAAGTTTGAAACAAGTAACTGGTGAGGAGAGAATGAGAAACCAGTTGGTTAAGTCTTCAGCCCTTCTCTCTAATGCTATTGTAGCCTTTCTGCTGGAAACTAAACCAGAGACTGCTTTTGAGAGAGTGGTGTTTCTACTCTTTCAGCTTTGAAGTTTGGAATAATAATTCACTCACAGTATCCATGATCTGTGCATGATGTGCTCGTGTGAATAATTTCCATTTTCCCATCATTTGTCTTTAGGCAAATGAACTTCTTCAGAGGTCTCGACAAGCTCAAAGCAAAATGGAAAAAGAGAAGATGCTGAGGGAGTCACTGAAAGAGTACCAGAAGATCAGCAATCAAGTAGACCTTGCTAATGTTTGTGCACAGTACAGGCAGGGTAAGAGCCAGTCGCTGATCATGTTAGATAATTTCTGTGGTATCCTTTCATGCCATGTTTTCTGTTTGTTTTGTTTACTAACTTTCAACTTGGTTTTTATAGTTTTTTACCATAAACGGTTGGTTAATAACTCTTAACAATTAAAATGCTCCAGCCTGTTCTTCTTTTTTAAAGCCTTTCTAGAATTCACAATCCAACCAAGAAATCCATTTCTATGTTAAAATATTCCCATGCACTTATTTCATATTGCAGAGTCCATTTGTTCCATATATCTGGTTAAAATATTTTTAGGAAAATTATTGGGTTTTATGTAAGCGGAGGGTTTCAGGTAACTTTTATACAAAATATGCTGTTTGAAAGATGGTTCTGAATCCTATTTAGTGCAGTAGAAGCTAGTATATCAGTTACGTCTACATTTGAATTATATAACTGTTAAGAAATGGGTCTCTGTACAGTATTATACATTGTGCAGGACATTCTGATGTAACTTAATATCTAACCTCAAACTTGCATGTAAATCCCACAGGGTAGGAAGAGGTGTAAACTTTATATGACACAGACCAGAGTGAATAGTGTTTATTTTTTCTTGCTTGCTAAAATGAGAAGTGTTTGATGTCACTTACCATTTTGTTGTGGATTTAATACAATAACGAACAGTGATACTTGTTTTGATTTTTTCCTAGTGCGTTTCTATGAGGGAGTAGTAGAGCTCTCTCTTACAGCTGCTGAAAAGAAAGATCCCCAAGGTCTTGGCCTTCATTTCTATAAAAATGGAGAACCAGAAGAAGATGTTGTTGGACTCCAAGCTTTTCAAGAAAGGCAAGTTTCCAGGATAGTTTATGATCCTTATATGGGGTGCTTTATTTCAAGTGACGGGAAAAGTAGCTCTTTTAGGGAAGGTATGCAGGGTAATAATAAACAAGCATTTTATGATAAGGGACACAATACAAATATTTTTGCCCAGCATGCTCCCCTTGATTATGATTACTATGGCAGCAACTCAGTCTGAAACAAAGAGTGATAGATGCAGAAAACATTGTGATCAGAACACTACAGAAATACTTCTTAGAAAGATGAATGAGAACAAATTAGGTTGTGACAACTAGCTGACAATAATCTGTGACCTTTTTAAATTTTAGTAATTGTCTACAAAGTCATACAATAACAACACTTGAGAAAATTATTTCATAGACAGTTGCAACGAAAATTATGGGGCTTTTATTTTCTTTTGCTCTGTTTACAGATTGAACAGCTACAAGTGTATCACTGACACCCTTCAAGAGTTAGTGAATCAAAGTAAAGCTGCTCCTCAGTCTCCCAGTGTACCCAAAAAGCCAGGTCCTCCAGTGCTGTCCTCTGACCCCAACATGCTAAGCAATGAAGAAGCTGGACACCATGTAAGAAACTCACAAAAAGTCATGACTGCACTCTAGAGAACAGTGTGATTTGAAGGGGTCTAGAATTAATTATTTTAATAAAATTATGGAATGGTTTAGCGAAGTGAAAATTTGTCATGAATTGGCCTCAGTATGTAGACCATCCATAGAAATGATGACATGTGAATAACATGAACCTAAGTATTGTCACATGGTAATTCAGGTCTTAAAGTAATGTAACCACTTCTGGAATAGCAGCTCTGGCCTTTTCTTCCCTTAGTTTGAACAAATGCTAAAGCTGGCTCAGCGTTCCACAGATGAACTCTTCAGTATTGCACTTTACAACTGGTTGATACAAGCTGACTTGGCGGACAAGCTGTTACAGGTGAGCTCATCTATACACAGTGAACTGGGAGAGGTAATTGTAATAATGCTTCAAAAAACAGGGAAGAGCAAGAGTGTAACTGTTATCTTTCTGATGTCTGCAGGTTACTGCCCCCTTTTTGGAACCCTACCTGGTGCGGATGACCAAGATTGACCAAAACAAAGTCCGCTATATGGATTTACTCTGGAGATACTTTGAAAAGAACAGAAATTTTAGTAATGCTGCCAGAGTCTTGGCTAAATTGGCTGACCTCCATAGGTATGGATTATGTGTGATCTATTGCATCTATTTTGAGGTAATTAAGGAAAAACTAAAAAAACCAAAACCTTATGTGTAAGTATTTTAAGAAAAGGTCAATGTTCAAGGAGGTTTTCTAAGAAAAAAAAAATATTAATAGAATGTGCTAGCTTTAAATCTAGGCAATTATTGGAAAAAAATGATAATATTTACTTATGTATTATATATGACATTGCAATGTATTTCCTGTAATTACCATATATTAAGTGGTCAGTTCTTATTGAGAAGTACACTAGAACTGAGCTTGCAGCAAAGATGGGGTTACGCAGTTGGGTCGTGTGCTGCATGAAAATCTGGAAAAGGCACGTACTACTTCCCAGAGTCTAGCTAGAATATAACTAACCATCAAGTAATTATATTAAGTATTCATTTTATTTTGAATATTTGTTTTCTAGCACAGAAATTTCTCTTCAGCAGCGTCTTGAATACATTGCACGTGCCATTCTGAGTGCCAAAAGTTCCACTGCCATATCCTCTATAGCTGCAGATGGTGAATTCCTACATGAACTAGAAGAGAAAATGGAAGTAAGAAAAAATATTAATCTAAGCTGTACTGTAAATGCATTTTTTCACTTTGGCTCATTGGCACATAACGGTTTTATTACCAGTTCTGTATAAATGGATTTCTGTGCTTTCTTCCTGACATGGCAAAGTTAGCCAGTGAAAATAGACCTAATGGTGTAATACAGCAACATTTCTGCATTTAAATAGGGTAAAGTTAATTCTGGGTTTCTTCTTAAACTTTGATTAAATTAATTCAGTCTTGAAATACTGTATTTTCCTCTTAAACAAGGTTGCCAGGATCCAGCTTCAAATACAAGAAACATTGCAGCGGCAGTATTCGCATCATTCTTCAGTACAAGATGCAATCTCCCAACTTGATGCTGAGTTGATGGATATAACCAAGGTGATTGAAATTTCCTTGTGTTAAAGTCCAGTTTATCAAATTTTGGGAGGAAAAAGCGTTCTGCAAAGAATGGTTTTATCCTTACTAGGAAGAGTAATAGGCAGTTTATCATCCCTGGTCTCAGAATGTCTGTTACCCTGGACTGTCATTTTCTGTACTTTGATAGTCTTTCAGTCTTCAGTACTTTAATTTCTTTCACATGCCTTCATTATTAAGTCTCTTAGCTTTCTTCATTTGTTGAAAAAATTGTTGGAAAATTAAGTTTTAATTCTAAATTCATATAAAATGTGGGGTTGTATCTAAGAAGTGAAACTAAATGTAGCAAAAAAAAAAGGAGAGATTGACAACAGTTACTTAAGTTGCATCTTTACTGGTCTGTCTATCACACAAAATAAGGAACAACTGATTTTTAAAATTTAATTTGATCCTACATGAAAGGTAAAGCTTGGTAATTTTCTTTCAGCTGTATGGAGAATTTGCTGACCCTTTTAAGCTCTCGGAGTGTAAGCTTGCAATTATACATTGTGCAGGTCATTCTGATCCTATCTTAGTGCAAACTCTCTGGCAAGAAATCATTGAAAAAGGTAGGTCTTAATGGACTAGCAGTTGTGATGATCTCTCTCATCCTTTACCATGAGTTAGTAATTCATTCTCTGTTCCTGTTTTGGATTGGTTAGGTTTTTTTCCCCCTTGGTTTCTGGGCTCGAGTTTGCCATTGTGCAGACAACCTTGATAGAGATCTAAGGGAAAAGCTGTGTGGTAGTGGGTTTGTTGAGGGGTTCTGAAATGTGGTTTTGTTTGGTTGTGGCTTTTTAAGTAGATTTGCATGGAATTTCACGGAAGCATAAAAACTTACAAATGTACATGCAAACACACCAGAAATGGTTGTATTTTCACTTCCACGTGCTGATTTTTTATTGACAGCAGTGTAAGATTTTCATGTATTATTTATAAATTCAGGTACCTCAGTGTCATTCTGTATAAACGTGACACTTTTCCTGAAGTTCTCTCTGTTTTCTTTTCACTTCCAGAGTTGAGCGACAGTGTATCTCTGAGCCCTGCTGACAGAATGCAAGCACTTTGTCTGAAGCTGGCATTGCTTGGAAAGATCTATGCTGGCACACCTCGCTACTTTCCTTTAGGCAAGTTGTTAGCCTGCATAGTGTATAAGCATATGTGTTTGATGGATGGGTTGTGTTTGATGGATGGGTTTCAGCTTTTTTTTTAGCCTCTTTAAAAAGTTTTAAACTTTTTCATTTTTTATTCTCAAAAGAAATGGGAAGTAAATGAAGTTTAGATGGCAGCAGCAGTTACTTTTGGATGGCTGTGCAGATCCCATTTTAGAAAGTAGTAAAGTGAATTCAAAGCACAAAGTACAAAATGTGTATTTATACATTTAAGATTTTAAGCAACCACATTTATTTGCTGTCTCTTGGAATTCTATATAAACCATCTGCCATCTGGAGAGTAGATTCTGAAAACAATTCAGGAGATTTCTGGATCATTTTAGAGTTTCTGCTTTTTTTGATGCTCATATGTTTTGACAACATGGTATTATATAAAAACCTGGAATATTTATTGTTTAGCAGTAAATCTTCTATGGTACTAAAATACTGTGCAATGGCATTAAATATGAACATTTAGTGCTGAACAATACGTTGTTAATTGTTACAGGCACTTAAACAAGCTCCAATCTTTTTGCCAGCCATTCTAGCAAATGTAGTGATAGTATGTGTTTTGTGTAGAAACGAAAGTTAATGAATTTTTCCTAACAGCGTAGTTGCATGGCAAAACCTTAACAAAGTACTAAGTATGACTAATCCCTGCCATGCACTGCTGATAATAAACAACTTTTAAATGCCTTTGTTTCCTAGACTCCCAGTAACAAGTTGGAATCTAAATATTCCCTCATTTTTGTCCTCCAGATTTTCTAGTGCAGTTTCTAGAGCAACAGGTCTGCACTTTGAACTGGGATGTAGGTTTTGTAACATACACCATGCAAGAAATTGGAGTGCCATTGCCAAGGTTGCTTGAAGTATATGACCAGCTGTTTAAAGCACGGGTAAGGAAAATAGCACAAATAAAAATTATGGTTTCAACTATTATCAAGGTCACTCCTTAGTGGGAAACATGAAATAATATAAAGAAGGATATAACAAAATATACATTCAAAGCTTTACTTTCTTTATTCAAATATTCTTAAAAAGATGCATTTTTCCACTGTGAATAAAATCTGTTGATTTCATTCATTTCAGTCCTAGAGCATGATGAGGTAATTTGTTAATTCCTTTAGTTCACCTAGAGCTGGTTTAGGATGAAATAGTATTAGAATTCTTATGTTGCAGAAGAAACAGCATATATTGAATATATTAATTTTATTTGTTTCCTAATAATGAATAAAATTTGTTGTATTACTACATCTTGTCTGATCCATTGATGCAATAAACAAAGAGATTTGATTTGTGTGGTAATGGAAAGCTGAGTTAAATTTATGTATGTTTTCGTATGTAACTTAAAAGAATATTTAAATGTAGAGTTAAATATAGATAAGGTAGAATTCCCATTTATCTTACATTTTTTATACAATAAATAAATAATTGCTACAGCTGGCAATTAGTGTACACACCACACACTTTTTTTTTGTCTTGTCTCCTTAATATTTGTGTCCTTAATATTTTGGGTTGTTTTGGTTGGTTTTTTTTTTTTTTTTTAGGATCCATATTGGAATAGAATGAAAAAGCCTTTACACCTCTTAGAATGTATCCATGTATTACTATCAGGATATGTACAGGATCCAAGCAGAGTACCTATGAGGTAAAAGAATAGCTATATCGTAATGAATAGTGAAACATAAAATATTCTAAAATACTTCACTCCAGCAATTCCCAAAGCTTTTCTTCTTTTCTTTTGGGTGAATTTAATATTTTATTCCTAGCAGTGGTTACTAACACTCATCATTCAAAACCATTTGATAGAAACATGTGGAATTCTCCCTTATAAACTACTTCCATAAAGGTAATTTTCTTCACGTCACTGAAGATACATGAGGAACTGAGCGGATTATTTTGTAAATTTTGGCAACTTACTTTAAGGACTAGTTCAGACAAATCTGAGGCAATGTGTAAAAGTGGGGGAAAATGACAATTGGGCATTTTGTAATTGAAAGAGTGAACTGTTTCATGTAACAAATTCTAGAAGCTCTGAGTTACTCTGCAAAAGAGAAGACTAAACATTGGGATGGATCTTCCCCAGTTGTTTATAAGAGGCTGATGATGAATCAGTCTCCAAGACTAAAATTCAGCTTAGTTGACATCAGGAAGAAATTTAGTTGTTATAATAGAAAAAGTTTCTAGTGAATAAAGATAGCTAAGTACTTGAAAAAGTTGCCTGCATATCATCTCTAGTTTTGATAATTTTTTGTTTGAATAGACTATACGAACTTCAGTCAGAGCTATCTTGTCTCAAAAACAATAAGGAGAACTAGGCAAAGTCTTGATAACTCTTCTAAACATAGATGTTTCTGATTCTTCTGAAAAATATACATATAAATATCCCCTGTTTACATACTGTTTACTTCTTTTATCACTTTATTGGTCTTCTATGGTTGACTGATTTAAATACTCTATTAGAACTGAAGTGAATGTTGTGTGATTTTAATAGGTACTTAGATGTTACATAAATTGAGATTTAATTATAATTTAAGACATTTAAATTGCTATCTAAATGAGTAACTTATACATTGACTGTAATAATATCTACAGTAGTATCTACATATTTCACATTGCTATAAACTGTATCATGCTTTATAGTTTATATTTAATATCAGATAAATAGTAATGGGTCATTTATTTTCCCATTATGCCTTAGTCACAGGCATTAGATTTCAAAAATAAATTTCTCTAATAAATAGTTCAATACTTAAAAGTAGCTGACAGATATCTTACTGATACACTATTCCATTACAACTCAAAAGAATGCTCTAGTTCGGATGAATTCTAAGGTACGGGATTAAAAAGGAGCTTGTTGTTATTCTGTGTTTTCTTTGCAGGCGACGATTCACAAATGTTTGCTTGGATGCTGTTAGTTGCTACCTGGTTGAACTTCAGTCTATGAGCCCCACACTAATGGTGCAGACTACTATTGGGAATTTTAAATCTCTACAGGCCAAGTTAGAACGGCTTCACTGATTGACTAATACAAGAACAGAATCATTAGAGCAGGTAATATAAACTGAAATAAAGGTTCCGATGTCAGCACTGAATTATGTATGAACAAATACTCAGAAAAAAAATCCTGAGAAAGTGTTCTCCTGCCACGGTTATTGAGTGTGGCCTGTATTCACGCTATTCTGAAAGTATCTACAAATTGTAGAATGTAAATGCGACAAATGGAGTTTCTTTTACTTTTACTACTACTAGGTTTTTTAACAATAGAAAGCTTTTTTTTATACTGTTGAAATAAAATACATTGTGTGATCTTTGCCTTGGGGATAAAGCAAATTATTTTCCCTATTCTGTCTTAATATGTTGTATCTGTTAAAATCAAATAAAGAAGTCAAGAAGTGACTTCTGTCTACTTTTATTAAAATGCACACAAACACCAAATTGTATACACACCTAGAATCCCCTCCTTCCCCTGCTGCCCATGGGGCTCTGGATGCAGCCCAGGACATGTTTGGCTCTCTGGGCTGTGAGTGCTGTGGCTGGGACATGTCCAGCCTCTCACCCACCAGTACTCCCAAGTCCTTCTGGGCAGTGCTGCCCTGATCTGTTCATCCCCAGCCTGGGTTGATTCCAGGGGATGCCCCAACCCAGGAGCAGCACCAGCACTTGGTCTTGTTACAATGGGCCCACTCCTCATCTGCAGACTTGCTGATGGTGCATTCAATTCCTTTGTCATTAATGAAGATATTAAACAACAGTGGTCCCAATACCTGGGACCCCTGAGGGCAACCACTTGTCACTGATGTCCATCGGTTGACCACTATCCTCTGGATGTGACCATCAAACCAATACCTTACCTTACTAAACAGATCATGCATCAAACCGATGTCTGAAATCTAGAGAGAAGGATGTGTGGGGGACCATGTGAAAGATTACATCTGTAGCGCTTTGTTTGTCCACTGTTGGAGTCACTCCATCGTGAGGGTTACTGGGTTGGTCAGGCAGGATTTACCCTTGGTGAGGCTGTGCAGGTTGTCCCAAATCAGCTCTCTGTTCTTCCAGTGCCTCAGCACAGTTTGTAAGAGAATCTATTCCATGATGTTCCCAGGCGCAGAGGGGCGGCTGACATGTTAGTAGTTCCCAGGGTCATTCTTTCTTCCCTTTCTACAGATGGATACATTTTCTTCAGTCACCTGGGACTTCACTTGAGCACCATGACTTTTCAAATATCATGGAAAGTGGCTTGGGAACTACATCAGACAGTTCCCTCAGGACTCTAGGATGCATCTCACCAGGTCCTATAGACTTACATAAATTCAGGTTCCTCAGGTGGTCATGAACCTGATCTTCTCTTGCAGTGGGAAGCACTTTGCTCCCCCAGTTCCCATCGTGCTGTCCATCAACTCAAGAGGTATGAGAGGTTTCCATTGAAGACTGAAGCAAAAAATTTGTTGAGTACCTCAGTTTTCTCCTCATCTGTTAACAGTTTTCCGTCATTGTTTCTCAAGATGTTACACCTTTTTTGACCATCATTTTCTAGTTCACATAACTGTAAAAGCCCTTCCTGTTATTCCTTATGTCCCTTGCCAGGTTCAGTTCCAGCTTCTCCTTGGCCTTCCTCACCTCATCCCTACATAACTAACCTTTCTCTATACTCTTCCCAGGTTCCCTGTCCTAGTTTCCATTCTCTGTGCATTTACTTCTTTCCCTTTAGTCTGACCAGCAGTTCCCTATTCTGCCATGCTGGTCCCTTGCCCAATTTCTTGCTCCTGGGAATTGCTAGGTCTTGTACTCTATGGGAGAGAAAAAAAAATCCATTAGAAGAGGATGGTTTTAATCCATCAACCTCTAGGTTATGGACCCAGCATGCTTCCACTGCTCCACTCTGCTCCACCCAGTGCCTCTAGAGGACATGGGACCACTACCAAAGGGTCTTTGTCCAGACAAGGGGAATGACAAGTGTTGGAGAATAAGAGCATCATTCCTGCTGCCTTGCACATGCTGAGTGCTTTACAGCGCCTTTACTATGAAATATGATTGCTCTAAAATTTTTTCTTGAAGTACATTTCTTTCTCTCTGAACTGCCAAAAGCATTCTAGTGATTTTAAGCCAGAAAATGCACTCAGTGAAGTAATATGAAAATTAAAATACAGCTCATTTTTACCTTGTTAGATAAAAAAATTGGTGAAATATTAGAATTAGCTTTTCTTCTTTGTCAGTGTTAAAAGCTCCTTACAAAGTATTCAAATATAAGTAGTCCTGTGTGGCCTGGGAAAAATATTTGCATCTTTCCATACAAAATACACCATCTGCAGATAATAGAAGTTATCTTCTGCTAGTACTTTTGTTTCATACCAAGGATGTCATGCATTTACCCTTGTTAGTGCAGTTCTCTTCATACAAATAATGTCCAAAGTCTTGACTGATGTATTTAACTATATTTCAATATTTGCATAAAAATATGTTGTGTTCAGACACATTCTGTAATCCATGTAGATTACTAAACAGATTTCTATTTTCACATCTGGAGAAATAACTCAAAAGTTGGAAACAGTCACAAATCACAGACTTGAGGTTCAGCTCGTCTGGTTTTTTTCTCCAGTTAATGGGATAAGGATGCCTCTGGCAACATTACAAATTTATCAAAGTAGAAGTATTTCAAAGTGTATCACAAGTTACTTCTGATATTTTTCAGATGACAGCAGGTAATTGCAGTATAAACATAACCTTTTATTTTCATAACACTTGCTCTACTCTCAGATGGAGGATAGGTTCTGTTTCCCAATTCAAATTTGGACCTATCCCAGTGGAAAACTGGGATCAAAGGGAAGGGGTAGGTTATTGCAGTAGATGAAATAAAGGATGATAATCACAGGGAAGTTAGAGACCAACATGAATGTGAAACTGCTCATTAACAATACTATCAATGTTATCATAACTTTTTTTTTTTTTTAATTCTGTAACTTTTAATTAAGACTGATATGGGGAAGGTGGCAGAAGGTAAGAACAAGGGCCAGTTTCAAAGAATAGCTGCCTTAAGGGAATCAAGGGCATTTCTTCAAGGTGATGAAATACAGTGTCTGCTCACCCTGCTTGTATTTCATCTTGTCATGGTTTAACCCCCTCTTGCAAGTATCACACAGCCACTTGCTCACTCCCACACCCCCTTCCATAGGATAGGGGTAATTGGGAAAAAAGGTAAAATCCATAGGTTGCCATAATAGTTTAATAATTGAAAAAAAAAGTAAAGTAATAATAACAAAAAGGGAGACAACAAAAAGAGAGGAGTAAGATACACAAGTATACACATAATGCAATTGCTCATCATGGATTGACTGGTGCCCAGTCTGTCCCTGAGCAATGATTGGTTCCTCCCACCCAACTCTCTGAGCATGATGTTCCAGGGTATGGAAAATCCACTTGGCCAGTTCATGTCAGCCCTCCTGGCCATGCTCCCTCCCAGCTTCTGGTGTACCTGCTTGGTGGCAGAGCACAGGACACTGAAAAGTCCTTTATATAGAGTAAGTACTATGGTGCAACAACTGAAACATGAGTATGTTATCAACATTGTTCTGCTAAATCAAAAACATAGCACTGTACCAGCTACTCAGAAGAAAGTTAACTTTATCTCAGCTGAAACCAGGAACACCTAAATTCCAGTAATTCCTATATTGTATAGAGAACGCTGATCTCTTACAGCTGTGTTTCCTACTGTTTCTCATGCCCCTCATCCCCCAGTACTGATACTGATACAAATTCTCCCCCATGGAGCCACAGCAGTGTGTGCCCTGTTGCCTGTGGGCTGTTGCCACAGGCAATCCATGGTGTCTGGCTTTCCCCACTGAGGGAGTGGTGTTCATCAAGTCTCCATAGTCAGTTTTCTTGACACACGAGACTTCATAGAACCCTAAAATGGTCTGAGTTGGAAGGGACTTTAGAGATCAAATAGCTCGACCCCTCGGCCATAGGCAGGGACACCTTCAACTAGACCAGGCTGCTTAGAGCCCCATCCAACCGCACCTTCAGTGTTTCCAGGGATAGGGGAGCATCTTCAACTCCTCTGGGTGGCCTGTGCCAGTGCCTCCCCACCCTCAAAGTAAAAAATTTCTTCCTAACATCTAATGTAAATATTTTCTCTTTTAGTTTAAAAGTGTTCCCCTTTGTCCTACAGACAAGCCCCCTTTAAGGACCGATTTGCCTCAATGAGGTTTCCTCAGAACTTTCTCCAGGCTGAACAAGCCCAGCTCTCTCAGCCTGTCTTCCTCATAGGAGAGGTGCTCCTACTTTTGTTCATCGCTGCGCTCCTCCGGACCCTTTCCAACTGGTCCAATGCCCATCCCAGAGCTGGATGCAGCACTCCAGGTGGGGTCTCACCAGAGCAGAGCAGAGAGGCCGAATCCCCTTCGTCATCCTTCCGGCCACGCTGCTTTGAATACAGCCGAGGATGCGGGCGGCTGTCCGGGCTGCCAGCGAGACTCCCACCCGTCTTGCCAAGCCGGCATGTTCAGAGGCACGGGGGTAGCCGGGCGCAATGCGCTGAGCCCGCCCGGGGCGGCGCAGGAAGATCCGCCCTGAGCGTCGGGACCCTCCCGCCGGGACCCGCGGGGGCGCGGGGCGGGGCTGCGGCTGCGCCCTACACAGGCCCGGCCGGGCGGCTGCGGCGGCGCGGGGGGAGCGCGGGGCGGCGGGGCCGGGCTCCATCAGCGCCCCGGCTCTGGCGACCCAGCAGCGGTCTGGGCGCGCAGCACCTCCCGCTGCTCGTGCCCCGGGGGAGGAGTCCGCCACGGGGCAGTGTTCGCCCTGAGCCTGGCACAGGCAGCGCGGGTTGCCGCGGATGGCGCCCGGCGGCGGCGGGGGAAGCCCGTGCCTCCCCTCGCTCCCCGCGCTGGGCTGAGCGGCTGGCCCCGCGCCAGCCCGGCACCCCTGCCCCTGGAGTTCCTGATCTCCCACCGGAGGAGGCTGCAGGATGTTTTCCTCGTCTGGTGCGTTTTTGGAGTTCCTAGCAATGTACTTGCGGCTTCTCTCTGTTAACTGCTTCTGAGCAAACGTGTGATAGCACGCACGGCTGAGTAGCACATCTCCCGTGAGCTGCCCGGACGAAAATATAGTTTGGAGGTACGGATAAGCATCAGTTCTCTTTGTGTTTAGCAGGAAGCTGCTAGAGATAGTCAGGGCTTTGCGTCTGAATTCCTCTCCTCTGCCCCTGCCCCCAGATAACAAAAACTTTTGGTATATTTTTTTTTTCTTTCTTCAGTTTCTCTATAAATGTGTGAAGAAACCACTGTTTGCTTTTCTGTATAATGGTTACCAGAGGTTTAGTAAGAATGGAGATTAAGCTAGATGTGCTCATCTCTACGTGTATCAAGCAAAGAAAACCATGGCCTCGCATATCATGGGTTGGACAGGTAAGTGTAATGAACTCGTTATGTAAAATTCTTCAAAGAGTTTTAATTGTATAATACTTTGCACTTCCACTTGCTTTAGGAGGGTATAAAAACAACCTCAGGAAGTGATTTGAGTGCACCTTAAGAGTTATCAAAATAAATTACTTTTATCTTATTGATATGAGGCTGGAGATTCAAAATTTCTCAGAGGAACATTGCAGAGCCTTTTTTTTTCCTACCCCAAAGACCCACACCTTAGATGAGATGGTTGCTTTGATGGTTCTAGTTTTTCATAACCTTTTTTACAGTACATTATGGGAAATGGGAACAATTTCTTTTTTGCCATTGCATCCTGCATCTGTTGAAAGACTACTTTCTTAGACTTCTTTGATAAAATGAGACTAATTTTTTTTCTTCTATGATTTGAATTCAGGTAAGTTTGAATTAAAGGCTGATTCTCTTTTTTTTTTCTATTGAAATCACTGGCAGCTATCTCACTCAATTAAACACTATAAGACAAGATAGCTAATGTCCAATTTTTGTCATTTTTTGGCAGGTACTTTAGTTGAGGTACTTTGAATAACTTTTCAATAATAGCTGTAAAATCGTTTGGTAGTTTGAAACCTATGAAACAAATTCATCATCACAATAGGTCCATGCTAGTTATGATGTACTCTAAAGGAAATATACCAAAGAATGAAGTTAATGTGGCAATTGCTGCTCTTACTGTATTTTTCCCCTAACATTTTTTATCTCTGCATTGTTTTGCAGGCTTGTGTAGAAGACAGCATTTTGAAAAAATTAAATGCTCTTTAATTCTTTCAATAGGAAAAAGAGGCCGTTTTTCTTCTAGATGGTAAACATATAAATGAAATTAACCTGGCATCAGGGAAGACGAAGAAGAAAATCCCTTCGTTGCAGTCATTGTTGAAAAATGTGGTTGTCTTAACAACATCAGGAAATGGTTAAGTATAGTATCTTATGTATTATAAACTCAGGTTATTTTATTTGTATTTGTAACAGTCTGGAAAGGCAGATATCTAAAGGATCTGCCAGTTCACTGTCAGCTCTAAAACTGTGGCTAAGATGGAAGAGAAGTAATTTTAAGTACTTCACAGTAATATCCTTCAAAACTTCTCTTCCCCAACAAACACAGCTGCTTGGTTGGCAGGATTACTTACAACAGGAGAGCTATTTCTTTGGAATAAAGATCAGGACTACTTGAAAATTGTGCCAGCAATCGAAGAGTCCAAGAAAGTAGTAGCGGCAGCAGCAGGTAGGTTTCTTTTCAATTAATCCTGTGAAAAAAATGGAATAGAGGGAAAGTTATTTTCCATTCTTTAAAAGTTATTACGTGAGTAAAAACTATATTTTTGTATTGTTTTTCATTTTTATGATTTGTATGCTAGATAAACTTTGGCAAATGTCTTTTGTCATTTGAGTCGTACAGATTTTTCATTTAGTAATCCTATGTAAATAGTTCATTTTCAAATACTGTAAGTGTATTTTTTTATTGGTTAATTTTTTACTGTAAAAAAGCATTCCTGACTAGATTATCAATACTTTAGAGCAGATGTACATTTGATGTAAACAGTATATGGATAATTTGAAGCTTATTCTCTAGATGGGCTTTTATGACAAATTCTAGCTGGAGAAATAAAATAAAGACACATATTTGCAAACTTAAGTATCAAATATTGCCTTGTATTGGATAGCATCACTGATACCAGCTTGTAAAGTTAAGTGTTGCACAAGAAATTCTGTAATTTCAGGGAAGATCAGTAGTACACTTAAGAGCTTAAAGTAATCCATAGTAGAGCCATTAGACAATTTCAGGAAACATCTCTAATGGTTGAGTGTTGTGGGAAGGATAATTCGTAGGAGGCATAGAGATGGACATCCATCTGACATTACTGCCACCCAAGGTCTGCTATCAGTGATGAAGCTGGAAATTTAAGATACTTAACATAGACAAGAAGAAAAATTTACTTCTTCTATTCTTTTTAATTCTGTGTCTAATGACAGAACTGAAACTATTCTGGCACATTGTTGTGTTTATTGGGGTTTTTTCCCTCCAGAGTGTTCAATGAAGTTGTACTTGTATGTATCTGGAGATGGCAGAAAGGTACTATTAACTACTCCTACAGCATGCGTCTTTCTGTGGGAGAGCACAGAACGTGAAAATACAGCCTCTTGTAAAAACTCTTCCTCTGGGCATTGGACACAAATTTTACCTGATGAATCAGTCATATTGCCTTCTACTGAAGAAAAAGAAATTGGAGTGAATGCTGCTTTCATACAAAATGAGGTAAAAAATAAACCGTAAAGCAATCATTTTATTTCTTAGTTAAATTAGAGCCACGAAAACTCCAGTGAATTTTGAAAGCAATGTCTGCTCTTTGGCATTTTGTGTAGGCTTAATAATTCGGTTCATGTTACATTTAATGACAATGTAAGAACTGCTATACTGGATCAGATCAGAGTTTCTGGCCTACTTATGTTCTTGGCAGCCTTTACATTTCTGAATGACAACATTGTGTTATTTAACCTGAATTGTAATAGCTATTGATCTAAATATATAGATAATTAAAGAGAAGTTTGTGTGAGATGAGCTTTTTGGGATTGTTTTGATTGTTTTCTCTTTTTTTACAGGTACTAGGTGATTGCTGTTTATGTGCTTTTGTATTTTACTCTGGCGATTGTTTGGTGCTCACATTTTTGATTCTTCGATGGCATGAAAATACCTTTAAAAACGTTAGGTAAGTTCAAAGATACCTGAAGTTACAACAGCTTCAGGAACATTTTAATTATTTTTTAGAGCTGGGATTCAGAGATGCAACTGAACACATTTACATGGATGTCCAATTAGCCTATGGTTATAAGCACCTACTTATGTTCACATATGTATGTTTATAGAGTGCCCTCTGTCATTTTAAAGCCATTCTCCCCTGTCCTTTACATGTCCCTTGTAAAATGTGTTAATATAACAGCATTTATTTACATATTCCATACTTCATTATCAGCTTACACCTAGATAAAAATGTGTGTATTCTTCATTCCATGCAGGTATACATATCCCTGTTGGCATGCACATGTGTTTTAGTATCATAGTTTTTTGCATTATGATAATAGAATGTATTTTTCTTGTTCTTTCTTATATTGCTTGTCTTATATTTTCTTGTATTTCTTCTACAGCCATTAATGCCCTGACTACCTTTTCCTCTTCATTATTATTGTGTATTTTATTGGTTTTCTGTTGCCCTTCTCATTTCTTTTGCTTGATGAGAAAGTGTGTCTTTATCTGGGTTGGGACCAAATACTGACATAGTTTTGCTGATACAACCACTTAAAAATGCAATTGAGTAATAATCTGGAGCATGTATGTAGTCCATTTCTCTTCCTGGGTGACATATGTATCTGTGAGTTTAAATGGATATGTCCTCTGGAGGTGTTATATGAATAATTTGCTAAAAATTTGCCCTACACATGATGTGGTACAACTGCTTTGTTATATGATGTTCTTTTTATACTGACTTACTAATGATGTTCTCCTTGACCTAATCTTCAGTTTATCAGTGGCATGGTAATTCCTTTCTGGTAAAATAAAAAATAAAATAGAGCATAAAATACCCAGTGCAGAAATGTCTGTCTGTCTGTCTATCCATCTGTCCATCCACACCATAGTAGTTGCAGCCTGGAATTGTAACCACGTTCTCAGGCATCTTACTCATATTTTCTTATGCCAACTCATGCTTAGTTTCATTGCTTGCTGTTCTTTAATTAATTTTTTCATATAATTTTTTTGTTCCTGTCAGTTGGATGACACGCTTCAAGACAGAATTGTGTTTTCTGTCATGTTTTGACTCTTTTTAGGATCACAGAATGGTTTGGGTGAAAGGGACTTGTAAAGGTCACATGGCCTAACCTCCCTGCCATGGGCAGGAATACCTTCCACTAGATCAGGTTGCTGGAAGCATAATCCAACATGTCCTTGAACACTTCCAGTAATGGGTCATCCACAAATTTTTTGTTCAGAGCCACATAGTGTTGATTTTCTAATTCTGAGTATTCCCGGGGTGGATGGTATTACAAGGTCTGAGGAAGCTCTTCCTGGCTAGAGTGCAAGCACCTCAATTATATGTCACTGATCTATGTATATATGTGTATATGCATGTTCTAGACTTACAGCCCAGATTCTCATCCCATAAAAGTAATTCTTAGTGCTCAGACATAATTTTTAAACTTGAGGTAGTACAAAATATTTTTTTTTCCTTTGTAAGGCATTTGGAGAAAAACAGGTGTTCTGTTTTTTTTTTATAGCTCAAGCTTTATATGGTTTTGTCTTGCATGGTTTTTTATTATATAGAAATAATCCCATTCTGCAAAATGGAGTGACCACTTGGTTTTGTTGTCTTTTTGTTGATATTCAGTTCTTTGCCATACCAGATCCAGTGGATACAGCAGACTTGTTCTCTTGTTAACTTGGTTCCTCAGTGTGTGTCTGTAAAATCAAAGGGAGCTCTGCTATGTGCATTTGCAGGAGATGGACTTCTGCTTGCAGTAGCTGTTAATCAAACTAATCCAAAGGTATGTATGACAGTGCATCATTTAGCTAAGAGTTCAGTTTGAATGAAGTGGTAATGAGGATTTAAAAACACAGTTTTAGGGTGTTTTGTCAGCACTCATAAGGGGACATGGAATTACATTCACATTGATATCCCCAGCTAAAAACTTTTACTACACCTCATAACTGTTTGAATGTGGTGTTCAGTTAGAAGTTGGTATAAGATCCTCTGTCATTTCTAAGCTTCAATAATAAAGAAATTATTTTCAGTTACTGCATTGTATCTGCAAAGATTCTGGATGATTCTCAGTCAAGCCTCAGCCTAATATGTTTTGGAGTTCCCACTCCATAGTGTTATTCCTGTTAACAACTCAGAGGTCAAATTTTAATGTACTTTTTAATGCTAGTGATGATGGGGAGCATGGACCAGTTTATTTGATCTACCAGGTTGGGATGATGCAATCCTTCAAAGCTCCAGTTGTTAATTACCAGAAAGACTAAAGAAGACCAATCTTGCATTGAGTGTTTTAGAAGAAGTTACATTAAAAAGAATATTGAGTCATATATTAAGTATATAATAATCCTTAGTTATTTTTCAGGTGTTGAACAAGGTGTAGAATTTAATAAATATTCAAATAGTAGTAAATATTGAAATGCAATGTCATGTTCCTGTATAATAATGTTACCAGTACACCAAATAAAATGCATAAGTTAATAGTAGACTTTTTTATTACAATAATGACATTTTGATACAAACATTTATGATGTCTTTGCATTTATTTTTTCTTTCTAGGCAACTCAGGTTTTATTTTTAAATACATTGAATTTTGTAACTGTTTCGGGTAGCCTTAAAGGTTGTAGTAGCAAGAGTAGCATGACTCCATCCAGATTCATCAGGTCAGTAATTGATGCTGTTTCTCCTGCTGTTGTGGATTTTTTGGTTTTGTGTTATGGTTTGTTTGTTTATTTTATAACTATCCTAACTCTCTGATGCAGAAATTTGACAGAGAAAAAATATTTTTTTACCTGCCCAATTTAGATCTTACTGGGTTGGCGATATGTGTTGGACTCCTGATAGCCTTTTCTTGGCTTGCATGTTAAAACGTGGATCTTTGATTTTATTGACCTGTATGGGTGAATTGCTGACCTTAATTGCTTCTGGATGCTCTGTAGAATTTGGACCAGCACAGTTTATTCCATTTCATCCACTAATAACATACAGGTAAAAGGGTTTGAAAAGGTTTATATGTTTCTGTCTTATGGTCTTACCTTATTTTCTATCATATTTATTATAATTTTGCATAAAGTAATCTTTCAAATTCACTCTTTTGCTTTTCATATGTCTTTCCAGTATCTGTTTCTCATTCATAGTTCTCTTCTATTTCTTATAATGCGTTTGTCGTGATGAAAATTGACATTGTGACAACGTAAGTATACATCAAGTGATTTGTTTTTCTAAAAGTGTTTGAATTTATTAGTAATTAAGATGAACACGTTTTTGTGATTCAAGAAGAAATTAAACTTACAAAAGTGCTAAAAGTGCAAGTTCATTTTAATCCAGTGCTATTTCTCTGCTCACTGTTTAATTTTACATATAGAACCTGATGTAAGATATTGTAAGACATTGTAAATAACTTATTTGCATGGACAGTGTCGTGGGGTGACTTATATGACTTTCTTAGCCTAACCCTTCAAATTTCATATTCAAGTATTTGTCATACCAAATAAAAGCTAGATAAGAAAGTGTGATATAGAAATTTAAAGTCAAATTATGAAAAAATACCATTATTACTAATGAAATAATAAGTGGATGCTGAAAAGTGGTTTTAATTTATTTAAATTAAAAGAAGTTGCTACTATAGTAAAATACTGGCATCTTGCAAGCATAAATAGTGTTATCCAGAGTGCTCATCCTGCAAAAGTTGGACACTTCCCTAGGATTCTGAAAGGACTTACTTGGATAGTAGAGTGCATGGTATTACATATTCTGAAGTTATTCTGTTCATGATTATTGCATATGGTAGTTTCTTCTTAATTTTTGATGTATTTCTCTTTTAGACAGCACCACTCTTTCTGTCGAGACTCCAGCCAGTCTCTTGGTTCTTCAGATTCTGAATGTGACCTCATGAGACAGAGATTCTCTGTTGCTTCACATCCAAGACTACCCTACCTCATAGTCTCTGATGGATACATGATAACACTACTAAGATTTCCTAACAACTTTTCACCATCGGGATTTATAAGATCCCTTCTGCTTGATTCAACCCAACAGCTTGAAAATATCCGTCGGAATTTGCTGAACTTCAAGGTAGGGTTATGAACTGTTTTGTAGGCTTTAAGTAAAAAATTTCATGTGCATGAAAAAGTGTAAAATCCAGACCGAGTACCTTTGAATGATAAGTTGTTTAAATAACCATGTTGATCTGCCAAACAATGAATATAGTTTTCCTGAAATTTTATTCCTTTGATGTCTGGGTGATATTTCAGTAAAATGTAGTGGGTGGGACAGTCTGAACTGTCACTCTATTACTTTCTTCTGGAACTGTAAAAGAAACAGGGATTTCTACATCTGTAAAGTTGATTCAGAGCATTGACAGGCATTACGCTGCTCTGACGAACTCACCCTTTCAGAATCATGCAGAAAGAATTCTGTAAATCCTCTCTAACTTTTTCCTGAGGGTTCTGCATATATTTGTCCACTAGATCTTCAGTCAAGGGTGGCAATTAAAGCTTAATTAAAGCATTTCTGTTTAATTTTCTGTCACTTCTAAAGTGAGCTAAGTCTGGGAGAAGGGAAACAAACCACTGAAGGAAGAGGTCCTGCTACTGTTGCTGACCACATAAGATGTAACAGATACTTAGTTCGGAATACTTGCATTTGCTGATAGAATGCAACTTCTCAGTTGCAATTCAGTTTCTGTTCTGGATTTTTGGAGAATTGAGCTATCATGGTGTTCCTGCATAAGCTAGAATAGTGAGCTTGAGGATTTAAAGAGATATGTTACTAGTAAAAATGCAGAAAAATCCTACATACAGGCAAATCTCTAGGCATGAAGAAGGCAGATTCTTTCAAACTAAAGTTGTCTGGTGTGAGAGATTTCTGCTTCCCCAAAGCATGGTCAAATGATGGTTTGTTTCTGTGCAACAGATGCTTGCTGACCTGTTCTCCCTGTCTTTCTGGGACTTTTGAACTGAAGCTTTTTACATCAGTCACCAGTTTCCTTGACTTCTTTAGAAAGTGTCTGTCTTGCTAGAAACTGATAATATGTTTTCTGTTGTTGTTATTTCTTTTAGTCTAAAGGGAGATCTCAGTATTTAAGATCACTAATGTCTTTAAAAGCCAGTCTTTTAAAACAAGTTCAAAATCAAAGTTCTATCTTATCCACCATTCCGAGATTCCTGGAGGAGGACACAACAGAAATGAATGAGAAAACCATGGATTTACTGGTACTTAATAGCTTTTTTCCACTTATTATTGTGAAATATGTAAGTTTAAGGTATTATAAATGGAAATAACAGTGGTTTTGGGGTTTTTTTTTAAATATAGGTTTATTTTTTCTTGTTACATGTGTTTGAAATAATTCAATGTTGGTTAAATTCTCATTTTCTGTATAGGTGTGAGGAACATGCTGATTTTCTTAAACTGATACTTGATTTTTATTTTCAAGCATATTTCCTTCAGCATGTATTCACGTTTTGAAGAGTATGTGCCAATCTACATATATATCAATTTATTGTGTTTCAATACATAGAATGGTTTGTGTTGGAAGGGACCTTAAGGATCATCCAGTTCCAACCCCCTTCCAGGGGCAGGGACACCTTCCACTAGACCAGGTTGCTCAGAACCCCATCCAACCTGGCCTTGGACACTTCAAGGATAGGGCAGCCACAGTTTCCCCAGACAACCCGTTCCAGAATCTCAGCACTTTCACAGTAAAGAATATCTGCCTAATACCTTATCTAAGCCTGCCCTCTCTCAGTTTAAAACCATTGCCCTTTGTTCTATCACTACATGACCATGTAAAAAGTCTCTCTCCTGCTCTCTTGTAGCCCCCTTTATGTAATGAAAGGTGCTGTAAGGTCTCCCTGGAAACCTAATACTTTAGCTTCACTTTACGATAAAATGCAATATTAACTATTAGATATACTGGGGCTGTAGAGTATTTTAATAACAGTCTTATCCTTAGTAAATAAGATACTTATCTTTATCCTCAGTTTTAGAGGATTCTTTAATCAATTCCAAAATCTGTATTTGTCTTTTGGAAGAGTGACCCTGTGACCATAGCTATTGAAGAGCCTTTCCCAACTTCATTTCATGCTTTTGCATTTTGGTTTGTTCTTTGAAGCTTTTGAGCTGTTGTTGAATTGCTTTTATATCTTACAGGTATCTGGCAAAATCTCTGTCTTGTACTCTAGGCTTAATGAAGGGCAGGGTTTCACTTTCTGATATAATATCTACTGCTGTATTGGCGGTGTAATTTTGTTGTTAGGTAATTTAATTTCTGTCTGCCCAACTGTTTTGCAAATAATGACATTTAATTTGAGATTGAGGTGAAATTGCAGTTTATTAAATGTACTAGCATTTAAGGAAGGTAATTAAGCATAAAAATTTCATTTGTGAGACTCACTAAATGTTGATTCCTTACAGTCTATGCTCTCTCTCTCTCTCTCAATAAACTTGAATTAAACTGTTGATTTTTTTCTTGTCTGATTTAGGACCATGAAGAAGAATCAGACAGTGAAAAGCAGTTTTGCAATAACCCTTCCAGCTTCTATAACCAAAGAATCCATTCATTTGTTGGTGAAGCTGATCAAGGCTGCTTAGAATTTGCATCAATGTTTGATACCATCCATGCAGAAGATGATATTGAAGAGAAAGATAAATCATCATTGGAACTATATTCCATTCAGAAAAACCTTCTTGGTGCATGGCAGATAGGCATTTCAAAAAATATGGAAGAGAAAGATGCTTTACTGAATGACATAGTGAACTGCATTATCCACTTCTTCAGTGTTGTTCAGTTTGTGAAATGTACTTTGGAAAACCAGGATGCGTCTTTAAACAAATCTGTGAAGAACACTCAATGGATGCATTGTATCCTGAAATATTTTCAGCAGTGTTTGACTGTCTTGTACTGGCATTCAAGAGCCAGTGTGACTGGGCATGTGGCAAAACTGACATTAGAAACTTTAAAATTGATGCTTATACAGCAACAAGATCAGTTGTTCTCAAAAAACCTTTTGGCATGCTTCTGTCTTTTGAAAATGGTTTCTCACACCCTAAGTAGAGTTTGCGTAATACAGTACGAGAATTTTTTTGCATCTCCTGACAGTAACATTCTTGTGGAACTTGACTCGCTCACTGTGCCTGTTTTCTTAGTTCTTGATGACAATACTACTCAGCAGTTTAGCTCACTGAAATCTCTGCTTAGAGAGCCTCCTCAAGTAAACCATGACACAGAAACAGAAAAAAGGTATGAATAATCTTTGCATGGGAAAAAAAAATGTGTAGCAAAACCAGGTGATCAGGCCCAGCCAGCACAGGTTTATGAAAAGTGGGTCCTGCATGACCAACCTGGTCTTCTGAGACAGGTCACCTACTTGATGGATGAGGGAAAGGCTGTGGGTATTGTCTACTTGGACTTTAGTAAAGCCTTCGACAAAGGTTCCCAGAACTTCCTCCTGGAGAAACTGGCTGCTTGTGGCTTGGACAGGAGTGCTCCTTGCTGTGTTAAGAACTGGCTAATGGCTGGACCTAGGGAGTGGTGGTGAATGGAGTTACATCCAGCTGCAGCTGGTCACTGTGGTGTTCCCCAGGGCTCAATACTGGGGACAGCCCTGATTAATATCATTATCAATGATCTAGATGAGGGGATCGAGAACACCTTCAGTCAATTCACGAATAACACTAGGTTGAGTGGGAGTGTTCATCTGCTAGAGGGCAGGAAGGGTCTGCAGAGGCATCTGGACTCACTGCTTTGATAGGCTGAAGCCAATGGTATGAGGTGCAACAAGGCCAAGTACCAGGTCCTGCCCTTGGATGAAAACAATCACAGGCAGCACCATAGGTGCTTTATCAGTCAATATATCAACAGGCTGGGGTAGAGTGCCTGGAAAGCTGCCCAGCAGAAAAGGACCTGGGGTGCTGGTTGCAATCAGCTGCACATGAGCCAGTGTGTGTGCCCAGAGGGCCAAAAAGGCCAATGGAGTCCTGGCATTCTGTACCTGGCACTGGTGAGGCAGCACATCAAGTCCTGTGTCCAGGTCTGGGCCCCACGGTATCTGAAAGTGTTGTCAAGCATTGGAGCTGGCTGCCTGGGGAAGTGCGTTGAGTCTCCACTCCTGTAGGTGTTTAAAGGATGTGTAGCTGTGGTGTTTAGGGATGTGGTTTCGAGATGGGCTTGGCAATGTTAATGGTTGGACACAATGATCTTACGGATGTTTTCCAACCTAAGTGGTTCTTCATGATGGAACAAAAATTGTATGAGTTAAACTATAATTGCAATACCCTTTGGGGTTTTTTCCTGCATTTTATTTCATGGAAAGGCATGATAAACAATTAAAGCATACAGATTAAGGCTCAGACCTATAGCTGAGTCTATCACTATAGACCTCACTGCAAATCAGCTTGGAGGTAACTGATGGGTTGACAGCTGACACCAGGCCTCGTAGTGCAGCATCAAACCAGATATCAAAAATTTAGATGGTTTAACTGCCTCTTGTGCATTTCACTCTTTCCCAGTTTCAAACTCTATGAAGCAAGAGTCTGCTGATATGCAATATATCAATAATGTCAATTTAGTCAGCAAAGTTTTTATTCATTATGGGTGTGGTGTCTCAGAGAAATAAGAAAAGCCCTTTTATGTAAACTTACTAAACTGTCATGGCTATTTCTTTCTTACACATAAAGTTGAAAGACGCTTAAACTGAAGTGTGCCGTCCAACTTTTGGGAAAGTATACTGATATCACTGGCCTATTTCCATACTGCAAAACTCAAATGAATCAAAGTGTGTTATTCACAAGAGCAGGCTTCTCCTTTCCAGAGGTTTAGAACCTAAGAAGCATTATAACTCACAAATTTAATCCTACTACAGTAAAATGTATTTCTTCAATAATCCTTAAATGTACTGTGTTTGTTGCAAATCTGATATGCAAGGCTCAGTTGTCTCCAAGAAGATAATCCATATTTTTGATTAATTGTGTTCCAGGTGCTGAGCACTGTGCATATGACTGACTGTCTATGCGTTAATTATTAACCCAGTAGTACTTGAAGATACAGATGTGTTGCAGTTTTGTGCAAGCTTCTTTGAGCATCTAACAATGTATATTTGCTTGTATTGTTAAACTTACTATGTATCTGAGCAGGTACATCTAATAGGACTGTGCTAGGCAGCAGGGACTTGCCAGCCCTAAAACCATTCTCTGCAGTCTTGTTTTCTTGTCTTTGCTTTTCTGTGTTATGCTTTAGTTGTTTTTAAATCAGTTGTGTTTATAAAGATGCTGATACCTGTTTTGAGGTTTCTCCATGTGAGATTATTTAATTTCCCCATTGTTTAGCTAGAAAGGAGATGAATTTTGGGGGTGTTTAGATGCTTAAAGTAGATTGCTGTGTTAAGAAAATTCAGAAGAATTAATGTTTGTTAGTCAAAAATGAGGCAAAAAGTGTTTCATTTTTTCCCCTCACTGAAGTCAAGAAAGTAGTTGATACAACTTAATTTTCAGGTGCATAGTGCAAAATAAAAGAAGTAAGAAATTGATGCAAGCAACTTCATTAATTCTTGCTTAATTCCATAATATTGTATTTCTTGAATTACAGGTTGACTGTACTATGGCGACTATTATATAAGAAAGTGGTTTGGTATCAAGTGCAGCTGAAAAGAAAAGTGAACAAGAATGCAAAAGAGGCTTCTGTTGTCTCCTTGCTTTTAAGTCATATACAAGCAACCATTCAGTCTTCAGGAGTGACATTAGAACAGCATCTGAAGATTAATTCTGTATCTGGTTAGTAAAAATGTTAATTGAACAGTAGGCAAATTAGGTCCAACTTCATAACAATCAATAGGTGACTACCAGATTTTTAAAAAGTGAACTTTGGGACTTTTCTTAAAATTCTTAACTCCTTTGTTCTGTGTTGTTTCTGCTGAAGTAAATGGGCACCACAATGTGTCTCTTCTGTGTAGAAATCTTGTTCACTCCATGTGGTCGTCATGGGCATGAGCATGTTGTATTCACAAATGTAGTGAGCTTCAAGTAAGCATCTAAATTAGTGTAACCTAAGGTAATTGACTCGATCTAGCATATTTATTTTCCAAACAGTATATAGTTGTAGCCTAATTTCTTAGAATTTACTGTCCTATGTTCTGCCTTCCTTTTGACTTCTGCTGTTAAGCCCAGCTTCCCATTTATGTCTCCTTCTACAATTCTGTGTCCTTGCCATATTCTTGGTCTCTCTCCCTTAAATGACAGTTCTAGCTCCTCTTCCTACAGCACTCCATACAATACATGAGCTCCTCCTGGAGGAGAGCTCCTACATTACCTGTCCTGGTGAGGAGTATTCAAAGTCATCTTCTCTCAGATACTCAAAACTTAGACTTAATTGTGAGAATAGGAGTTTGCTGGGGACTCACATGTTTCATTCTGCTTTCAGTAAATCTCTGATACTGATATAAGAGCGTATGTATTTGTACATGTAAAAGTAACTGTAGAGCTTTCAATTTGTTAATATGTCACTTTTACAGGTGAGGAACAGTTCCTTTTAGGCTCGTACAGAGAATCTGTGGACATTTGGAAAAGATCTCTTTGTGAACTCAAGATAAAAGGTAAGGGATAAAATCTTTGAGGGTGGAGGGGGTAAGTTGTAAAATCACTTTACATTTGTGACTCTGTTTGCCCTTCAGAAAGAGGGGATGAGACACATAAAGGGTCTGACACATTTGAAATTAAGATGGGATGAATAGACACCAGTCTAGTTGCTCTCTGAGAAAATTCTGTGCATTTCTATTTTGATACCAGAGCTTTCCTGTGATTATGAAGTACTCAGTACAGAAAACCTCTAGATATATCTGTGAGCAAGAAAGAGACAATGAAAAACAGATGAACAAAAATCAATTCCTTTAATAGTGGTAAAATTAAAAGAATTGGTGTTTGGAAAGTAACAAAATATATCTTGTGTCAGGACTATTCGTAAGAGTTGATTTGAAACAGATATACTACAGTCTCTTTCCAGGCATCATGAGAAAATTTTCTGCTGGTTATTAGAATGAGGAATACATCATTGAGGAAAAAACTTCAGAATCCTGGAAGCTTAGTTGATGGCGAAGTAACTCCACTGTGGTTTAGGCATTCTTTCTTTGAAGGCTAGGCTTCCTTAAGCTCTCCTATCTTTGTCTTGACAGTTATGCATAGTATTGTTTTGAAAACTGCTATATCTCTAGAAGTAAAGATGTTGTGGATGAGCATTAACTTACTAGGGACTTAGAGGTTGTATAGAAGGATCATATCCTAAAATATCTGCTCCTGATTTCTATTCCTTAAAGTGTATGTTTATGTAGATATGTTTCTGGAGAGGAAAGAACTAGTACTTTCACTTGCTGCATCTGTTTTTGTGTTTATTGTTTTTTTTTTCCAATTGGACTTCTGCCTTTTTTAAAATCTTTTAATGCAGGAGGAAAAAGAGCATGTTTTCTTCAGCGTAGATACTATCTTGCAATATTGTTTTGTCACCTGTATCGGTATGACATATGTGAAGCTCAGGGACTCTGTGATCATCTGGTAAGAGAGATTCTAAGGCGATCACAGCTCTCCACAAGTCAGATGGAAAAATTTTCTGGTAGGTTTATATTGCCTAAAAGTGTGATAAGGTATGTTGACAGTGTTTGAATGACCTAGTGTCTAATTTCTCTGCCCTCACATGCACACTTGGCAGCTTTGGTGCTTTTCTCTTTACACTGTTTCCAGTGACTTTAAAGACCTTTTTTTGATCTTCAGATGATATTTCAGCTGCACTTGTTGGAATATGTGTTTAGACAGCTCTCACTGTCTTCTAGTGACCTGCTAAATAATTTTAGACTCAAATCCTCTCAAGGAAAGCCTTTGGATAAGAAAAATAAGAGGGAAATGATGTGATTTGATTTTATATTAATTTAACTTTTTTTATGATGCAACGTGAAAAAATAGCAGATTTTAGTTTGGTCACCAGTCCTAATTTGACAGTGGGATGTTTTTGCAGATGCTTATAATTTTTTTTTTTTTTTACGAAGTCTACATCTAAGTGAAATCTGAATTTCCATGTCTGAACAAGTAGTTTTTTGACTCAATGCTGGTCTAAATTTAGATACTAGAGGTCCATCTCCAGTCATTAAAAACCTAGTAAAAAAGTCTTCTAATATTAGTATAATGTGTAATTAGTGTAAAAGATTAAGCTCTGTAAGTTCTGAAAGCTTGTCAAGGAATTAAGTGAGTTTGCTCATTTTAAAAGAATGTTTTATAACCTGTGATTAAATAATTTTAGCATTCAGATTCAAAATAATTTTTCTCATAATGTTATAATTTGATTTTTTTTTAGATACCAAGTATTTTCAGCATGAACTATGGATGGTAACCAGCATCCATACTGACACTGCCATGGCTGTGATTCGATCCATGGCACGATTCATGGCTGCTTATTTCACAAAGCAGCTGCTCTATATCTTTCCCCCACACAGTGTTGACATCCTTCATCCACTTCACATCAAACAAGGTATTTTTTTTGCAAGCAGTTTTAGTTGCTTAAATCTTACCGTTTTTCTCATGTGTATCAATGATGTCTGTTATGCTTTAACTTGATGATCAAGTCAGCTTTTCAGTGGAGTAGGAGACAGGAAAAAAATGTAACTGATAAAGTTTTTGTTCCAACAGACAGGATCTTTTAGGTTGGAGAACACCCATGAGATCATTATGTCCAACCATTAACATTGCCAAGCCCACTGCTAAACCATGTCCCTAAACACCACATCTACACATCTTTTAAATACCTACTGGAATGGAGACTCAACCCACCTTCCTGGGCAGCCAGCTCCAATGCTTGACAACCCTTGTCGAGAAGCAGTTTTTCCTGATATCCAATGTAAACCTCCCGTGGCGTAACTTGAAGCCATTTCCTCTTCTATCACTTGGCACTTGGTAGAAAAGATGGATCCCAACCTGGCTACAGACTGCCTGCTTTCAAGGAGTTGTAGAGAGTGATAAGGTCTCCCCTGAGCCTCCTCTTCTCCAGGCTTAACACCCCCAGCTCCCTCAGTTGCTCCTCACAGGACTCCTGTTCCTGACCCTTCACCAATCTTGTTGCTGTTCTCTGGACACTCTCCAGCCCCTCAATGTCTGTCTTGTACTGAGGGGCCCAGAACTGAAGCCAGCATTCAAGCTGGCCTCACCAGTGCTGAGTACAGAGGGACAGTCACCGCCCTGGTCCTGTTGGCTACACTGTTCCTGATGCAGGCCAGAATGCCCTTGGCCTCCTTGGCTACCTGGGCACACACTGGCCGCTGTCAAGCAGCATGCCCAGGTCCTTTTCCACTGGATAGCTTTCCAGGCTCTCTTCCCCAGCCTGTAGTGTAACCAGGGATTGTTGTAACCCAAGTGCAGGACCTGACACTTGCCCTTGTTGAATACCATACAATTGTCCTTGGCCTATCAAGCCAGAACCCTCTGCAGAACCTTCCTGCAGCCTGTCATAGAAAGAGATCAGGTTGGTCAAGCAGGACCTGCCTTTCTTAAATCCCTGCTGGCTGGGCCTCATCCTGGTTGTCCTGTACATGTCTCATGATGGCTCTCAAGATGATCCATGACTTTCCCCTGCACCACAGTTAGGCTGACAGGTCTGTAGTTCTCCAGACCCTTCTTCCAGCTCTTCTTGTAGATGGGTGTCTCTTTTGCCAACCTCCTGTCAGCTGGAACCTCCCTGGTGAGCCAGGACTGTTGGTAATGGTGGAAGCTGGCTCAGTGAGTACTTCTCCCTCAGTACCCTTTGGTGGATCCCTTCCAGCCCAGTAGAACTGTGTACGTCTAAGTGGTGTATGAGGTTGCTAACAGCTTTCTCTTGGACTGGGGTCTTCATTCTGTTCCCCATCCCCGTCTTCCAGCTCAGGGGGTTTGTTATTCAGAAAACTGGTCTTATTATTAAAGACTGTGGAAGGGAAGCCTGTTTATCATCTTTTGTCACAATTTTGACTGAAGATCTGGCTCTGACTGACTTTGATCCTCCCAGAAGTGAGATAACAGCAGTGCTTAACAAGTAGTTGAATTGTATCTGTAATCCAGTGTGACCCCAACTGAAAAGCCAGAGAAGAGCATTTTTTGCTTATCTAATAGTCAAGCTCTTGGAAGCCAAAATGCTTCAGACACCATATTGTCAAAGCAAGTGAGAATGTCAAGTTGCTTTGGTGTTGAACCCAAGTATTACTTGTTAGTTTAAGTCCTGCTTCTCAGCATTTTTCTGAGAATTGCTCTATGTCACAGTGAGTGGTTTCAGCAAGATTGCATTTAAAGATTTCCTTTGTTAGGAAATTTTTATTTTCAGAGCTACTTTTTCAAATGTTTGTGGGAATAAAGATTGTTTGAAAGTATTTTAAGTACTCTACCAGTAAGTTAATATTATAATGCCACATATTTTTCTACAATGTTAACTTTTTTTGATTGATTATGTTTTCTGTAGTGTATTTGAATACATTGAGTATTTTTAATGTTTCTGTACTGCAGCATGCACTGGTATCTACTTCCTTCTTCATGGTCTTTTGGATGCTTTATATGGACAGCTTTCAAGATAAAACCTACAAAATAAAACCTTGATTTTAATACTTGATTAGGCAAAGATTGATGTATGTGGTGAGAAAATCGTGGTAAAATTACATTGCACGAGCTGGATTAGTGTGAATATCTCCTAAGTAATGCAATTGTTTGAGCAAAACAGAAGCGGTGAGAGAAGCAAATAACTCCTTACATTTCATGTTGATCAGCACCTCTCCAGGAGAACCAGGAAGCAAAACCTTAAAAAACAAATCTAAGTCTAAACAAAGAAGGAGATACTAAATTTGTCTGAAGTTTGTCTCTATACACTCTCCTAAAATCACAGAATTACAGAATATTATGTACTGTTCTTTCTCAAAAATGCGTTTTAACATTCTGTCTTATGCAATAAGTAGCACAGTGGGTACACTAGGAAAACTCTAGGAATTTCCATTTATCTCAGGTGTACCCTCTGGCATATCCTACAGATATGAAGAACATTTGCAAATGGTCCATCAGTGTGATTAAGTCTTTAAAGTAAAAAAACCCACAAGTTTTGCACTTGCTTGCCTATCCCACATTATTAAGCAGAAAAATAGCCTATTGTGAACACACTATTATACCATTGCACGAGCTGCCTGTGCCTGCTGCACATAAACTTCCATAGTGTGCCTCTAATAAAAGCAAATTAATAATAAAAGCAATAGTACACTGAAACGAATCCACAAGCAATGTGAACAAATGAATTCTAGATTATTCATCTGATAGCATGCAGGTTTATGTAAACGTTAAAATGTGTTTTTCATGTCACAGACTTATCTCCTCGTGTCATTCCACTGCAACACTGTTTGGTTACCAGAGCTGTCAGGGACCAGAACCTTTCATCTGTGTGGACAGCTGAATATGCTCTTGATTTGTTCTTTATTGGTGGACTCATTCCAGAGGCTGTGTGGTTAGCACACACACTTGGGGACTGGAAACTCTCTGTTTCAATTGGTCTGGCCTACGAGCTGTATTGTCAGAACTCTGATGAGCTCTCAAGGTAAATTTACACTTGGAATTAGTATACTGTATTTTGTTATATAATTATTTGCATGAAGTTTATTGTGACAAGACATATATATTGCCTCAGAAATTCATGTTCCCAGACTCCTAGTAGGTATGGGACTTAAAGTGTTATGATTAGTTATTTTGGCATAGGTATTCATTTAACAGACCTTCAATGGATTATGTATGGATATTACTTTGTTATTCATGAGAAGTTTCTTGTTACACTTTCAGACTGAAAAAAGCAGAGTGTCACCTGCCATTAAGCTTATTACCAATGCAGACTTTTCAGGAAAAGTTACAATCTTTATTAGGACAGCCAGAAACTTCTGAACTATCAGGACATATTAAATACAAGAAGTTCACAGGTACTTAAAATGAAAAATAATTGTAGTTATTTTTTCATGTTATTTAACTACATACTCAGTATGTATTATACTCTGAGAAAGAAACAATTGCTTTGTCTTCTCCAGTGTGTGTATTAGTGTTGTGATGTATTCAAACACTTTAATTTCATCAGGGTGTGTGTTTTGGCTTTGATCATTCCAGAAATGGAGTGTGTTATCAATCTTGTTTTCTGTATTTGTATTGTCCAAACCCTTATTTGACAATATTTGATATTAACTTGTTTGGAAGAAAACTGAAGCTTCGTATAAAAAATTTGATGTATTAACAGTATGGGAAGTATCATCACACTTGAAATTAGCTACAAGAAGGTGTTTAGTTTTGGCTTTTCCTTTCTGTTAAAGTGCGTCCCCAGGTCCAGCAGTTAGCAAGGCTGTGTTCCCAGTTGGCACATACACAAGCACACATACACAGTGCCTATATACAACTGGCCATGCATGAACACCTACAGACCTGCTCACCACTAAGATGGGCAGCACCAACAATCCTATCACATTTCCCTCTCCTATTGGTCAGGGTGAAGGTCTGCATAAAGATACCTGTTTGTACATCCCTCCAGTAGCTGCGCCAGTAGCAAGAGCAGTGGCTGAGTGTCACAGGTTACCCCAGCCCCTCTCTGTTTCCCAGTACAGACCCACTCACAAACACCCTCTTCCCCCCCCCACACACTGTCCATGCACCCCCACAGTATCTAGCCTTGAGTATACAGCCTGTCCAGGTGCCTGACACACACATACCTATGTACACTCTGTATTTCTGGCATGTGGTCATGACTCCCTTGTTCTCCTCTTGTCTTGCCCTTGGAGACAGGAAGACACACAAGCAGGTCTATCAGTTGGCTCTCTAGCTGTTGGCTGGTCTTCACTGGTACCTGCAGGTCCTGCAAGATCCTAACTAAATACTTTACTCCTGAAATGCACACCATTAGCTAGATCAATCTGTCCTCATTTACATTTTACAGGAAGTTTACTGGCACAATCTGTATTTTTTGCTCTCTATTTCTCTCTTTGAAAACATTTCAAGTTCGTATCAGCAGGTGGATGTACTTACTGATAAAAGAGTTGCTTCAGTCATTATTAATAGTGTACCTAGTTTATGCCTTCTTGATAAGAATCATCTGCCAGAATGTTATGCCAAGCAAATGCCTCCCTAAAAAGTTCAGTTCTCTACCTAGAAAGGCAGTAGCCTCCATGGTAATGGGGCAAAACTTGAAATTAATAATTGAATACTATTTTTAAATGTATGAGATCTTATCTTAAAGCAAGTAGATGAAGTCTATCATTGTAATATATGAATGCAAATTCAGACAACATAACCTCATGATGTCAGAATGAAGATCCATATATTGATTTAATTAATTTATTGGCTTCTGGGCTTAATATTTTATAGATCCCATTGAAGAGGAAGATTCAGATGTTCTTTACAGTTCAATACAGGAACTACTAAAAGCAGCTGTTATGGCAGATGTTGATATTCTCTCAGAGACATTTCAGCTTTTGATGGATTCTGCCAAGGATCTTTGCAGAAAGTTTTATGGTTTGGTTCCAGTTGGGCTTTATCTTCCAGCACCACCATTGTACTGTCCTCAGCCAGCTTCCCTCAGTGAAGTACGTGTGTTTCTTGTGTGTTTGTTTGAATGTATTTATGAACCTTCATGAGCTTTATTCTGGTTCCTTTCAGCTCATTTTTCTGTTTTCTTCTATATCTGCTTGTTTACTTATGTAGCACAGTGGTGGTAAGAAAGTATGTGTGTGTTTATGTTTTTTCTGTAAGGGATTTGTGCTGTAAAGAAGAAGGGATTAGGATCAGAAACAACATTTAATTATATATCCTTTCTAATTTTGGGGTTTATTTGTCTTTGCATTTTCAGGAAGACAGCGATGACATTCTTTTAAAAATGGAGAAAGAAGTCCGTCACAAAGTGTCAGGAGTTCTTCAGCGAATTATCTTGCTCTTGCGGGCGGCTCGTTGTTCTTGCTCTGCAGCACAGTGGTATATTAGGCAATTGAAGTGGGCAAGAAAAGTTATGCAGAAAGTAAACATTTAACTTTATATTTTTAACTTGATTATCAGCGTAAATATTACTGACAAGTTTGCAGCTGCAGGAGCATTCAGTCTCACCTGGGCTTTGATGTCATGTTTTGTACATGTCGTCTTCTAGTTTTACAGTCCATGTTAACTTTTTTTAGGAAATCAGAACTTAAAGTTATAGGGTGTCTAATTGATAAAGTGTTTCCTTTTGGGTGTCTTTCTATACCTACTTGGTAACATACAAATTCATTTACTGTCCATTTGAAAGAAAAAAGCAGACTTTAATTGGGCGTTATAGCTGTTAGCTGGAAACATGCTCCAAATCACTTAGGGTTGAATATGGAGCAGAGAAGGTAATGCTCACTTCAGGTAAAGGGTCATCTCAGTGCACAGAACTTGTAAGATCTCATTTTACTTTTGTGCAATTTGTTTGCACAGAGGCAAGTTCAGAATAAATTGGTTAAAAGTTTTTGTGTAAAATCAGCCTTTCCTTAGGTCATTGTAACACAGCTACTTAAGGAAGATTGGGTTGATACGGGACTGCATGTGGCTGTCTCTCTTCAACGCCCCTGCACCAGCATTAATGCAATGATTGAGATCATGAACTGGTCTGACTGACAAGTATTTACTTCTGTTTGCATGGTCACATGCTTAATGTTGGCATGGGGAGCTGGTCAGATGTACCAACTGAAACTGGAGGCAAAGCTAGTTAGCTTTGGTGACAGCAACCTGGACTGTGTTGAATTAATCTGTTTTCTTGATTGTGATCTTAGTTCTTCTTATACTTTGTTACTCTTGTATTTCGTGGTAATCATGAGTACCATTCAAACAAAAGCATTTTTTGTGCCATAGCTCATATTAAACATATTCCTTTAAATGAATTTTCAGAGTAGTGAGTTGAAGAAAACGGGAAGGAGGCTTAAGGGAGTTTTACTGATCTTGGCAGTATTCTGCTAATAACCGAGAGGCTGTGCATTCAGTAGTGATGCATGTAAAATGTTAACTGACTTTTATTTCCGTTTTGATTGTTTGTTTACCTATTGTTATAGATTCGAATGAAAGGTTCTCTTCCTTTGCTGAGTCCATTCCCAGAGACTTTGCTTCGTTACTGCAGTTTCCGCACTGTTCTCTGTGCATCTACATCTTCTGGACACCATCAGTTTGATGACATGACCTGTAAAATTTTAGGTCGGTACGCAATAACATAAAATAATTTAGAGCTGGACAAAAGAACACCAGTGAAAATCCACAGGTGGCAAATAAGCTCTTATTAGCTTGAAATAGTATATTGCAATGTGTCAGGAACACATTTCATTTCCAGCTTTTATGTTATCAAAACTCTTATTCTAAAATGTGCAGTTCTGGATTCGGGGCAGGGGGTCATGTTACAGACCTGACAGATGTGAAAGAACATGAACACTAAGTGGGACTAAGGAGCTATACCTCCAGAGCAATACTGAAAAATATCAAGCACTCTATTTAATTTATTTAAATAGAGTCTCACCATATTGCATGTTTGTATTGTAGGTTGGTTCAGAGAGTTCTGTGCATTATGTTGGATGTTTCATGTTCGTGAAAAATTATCTGACAACTGTAGGCGGTACCAAACTGCAAGGGAAAATATTAACAATATCAAGGTAATTATATTACTAATATAGTAGAGATACAGTTTAATTTCTTTGAAGCTGTGAGAAGAATTCTAAAGGTCTGTTGTATATTTCTGTGAGAACTTTTATTTCCTTAATAGAATAGAATTGGCACAGTGCTTGCAATGTGAATAATGTATTTGATACTATGGAGCAGTGCTGTGCATGTGAACTCCATCTTCCTGGCAGTATTTCTGTTAGGCTTTTGCTTGGTATTTAACTCAGAAGAGCAATAGCTGCCAGGAGAGCAATAGCTTGTACATTCGTTGACCTAAGAATTTACTTTCTTTTTTTTTTTTTTTCCCCATTAGGTCAAGATATTTTGGGTATTTCCTGAATAGTGTATATTTAAAACACAAAATGGGGTTTATGGTGTACTAAATATACATGGTTTTCAGAAAGAATAATGAAAAAAAAAAAACTTAATCATGTTTTCTTTACTTATACCCTCATCAATTGATGTCAGAGGTTCAGGAAGACAAAGAAAGAAACTACTAGCATATTTGTCATGTATTCTGTAACAAGTCCAAAATTTTTCTTCACTAGAAAAACCAAGTTTCAGATAAACAGGATGGCTCTGTTTAGAATGGTAGAATATTCTGATTTTTCTATACTTTGTGTGACAGTGGCACATGAGATTGAAAATACTGTTCAAAATAAACTGATCCATCTTAAAAGCCTCTTGCAAAGCTTAATTATCTTGCTCACAAGAAAGAATTTATGATCATCTGATGTCAAAGTAGAATTATTTACTTCACAGTTTAGGCAAATCCTCAAGTTTTACTCTGACTGCAAACAGACTCTTCAGCAGAGTGTTAATGGAATTAGTTCCTAAGCTGGTTTAAAAAAGCTCTTCTTTTTTTCTCTTTTGTTTTTTTTAATGTACCTTGTGATCCATTACAACCTTGATCTGTTTCCTGCCCTCATACACTACTCTGTTTGGCAGATAAGTTAAAGATTTTTATTTTCTAGGAAAGAAGCATTACTATTTGTAATGTATGAATAATTTTGCTGAAATATATTGTTCATACCAATTAATGTTTCTGGTGATTTTTTTAGGATCGGAATAGGAATGGATATGATGCCTCCACAGTTGAGCATTGTCTGAATGCAGTGGAGTGGGCTTGTCGAATGCTTCCTTTCTGCAGGTTCATGAATGTTGAAGAATTAGTTCAAGATGTAATTTTGAGTCTGCTTGGAGAATTGCCACCAATAAAAAAGGTAAAAGACCTTAAAACTAGAATAAAAGCAATAGAGATTATCACAAATATTTCTCCTCCTTGGAAAAGCTACTAGTTAGATTTTCTAGTAGTGTAAGTTCTGTGTGAAAAGACACTTACTTGTATGTTAGCTACTGGAAAAGATGCTCTTTTTTTGTGTAGGTGGCAGAGATTTTCGTAAAAGCATTTCCTAATCCTGAAGATATAAGAGTTTCACTAAGAGATAAACATCACGGACTTCAGGAGCGACTCAGTCACAGTATTATTAAAGGTAATGTTCATCCTTCTTCAGGAAATTTTAAACAAACTTTCTTTCTTATCCTACTTAGTAATTTGTGAGAATACTTTCTTTCATACCCCATGCAAAACAATTATTGTAGTTTTCAGTTGGACAGCTGATTTTTGTGACAACTTCTGTATTTTCTGTCTGATGTGTCTATACCAATCACAGAGTATCATGGCTTTCAAAATGTTGGTGCTTCTTCACTTTATCACGGTTTCTTGTTATATTTATAAATTACTCTAATTTATGATTTTAGTTGAAATATAATTCATGTCTAAATTTGAGACACTAACTCAAAACTGAAAATTAAGATTGAAAACTTGATTTTCTTTCTTTCAGTAGGCCCTGAAAATGAAGAAATTATGTCTGTTGTTATACAGGCTGCTGAAGAAGTGAGGAAGAAGGCCTTGAGACGTGTAGTAAAGAACATAGGCCCTATAGAAATCAACATTTGGGAGCCAGTAGAAGAGGGAGCATCAAATGATGAGGAACAATGTTATGACAGATTCTCACTAGGCACTAGTCTTAGCACGAGCACACTTACTGATCTTGGGAATCCTCAGATATGTAGTGATACAGACACAGCAGACACACTTTCTAATGCTTTATTTACTGAGGAAACGAGAGCTCAAACACCTTCATTCCCAAGGTATGAAAAAATTGCAGCAGAAAGCTTTTGATTTAAATAAAGGGGAAAACAAAAGAAAAAAGAGTTGTCTCCTGCTGGTCAAGTAATCTCTTCACCAAACAGGGTGATTGTCACTTTGCGTGATTTATCAAGTGAAGAATTACAAATTTACCAAATCTTAGAACTGCCAATGTTATATTAGTTAGTATGTGACTAATCTGTTATTGAAGTGTAAATTATTATCAGCTATGTCCACATTAATATATGTTACTGCCTAGTTTCTGTCTACGGATTTGGAATTTGATTAATTTGCCACTTTAGCATTGTACTAATGTAAATTTGGGTTTGTTAGTTAGCCTTTTTTAACACCAATGGAAGAAAAGGAACTAATGTTGCATGTAATTCTTCTTAAAATGGATTTGGGTATTAATGGTTCTTATGTTTATTGTCTTACAGGGACAACGAACTCCAACGACAAAGGGAAATAGGCAACAAAAATATCACACGCAAGATAAAAGCTCCTAATTGTAAAACAAAACATAAATTATGTAGAAGAGACATGCTTAATCATTGTAATTTGCCTGTAGTTGGTGCATGGGAATTTGAACGTGATGACGATGAGTATGTTAGATTTTTAGAACTCTTTTTGAGTTACGTTCTTGAGAGAGACCTGATAAAGTACAGTGACCTTGGAATTCCATTTCTTACTAGCTTTTCTGGGCTGCTTCGAGAGCATGAATTGAACTCTCTCTTTTTTGATGTTCACACAACACTAAAACGTCGACAAAACAAAACTAGAAGTCAAAGTGTGTTTAGAGCAGGGTCTTGCTATACTGTCACCCTGGCATCTTGTGATCCTGAAAAAGTGTCCACCTGTAATGAAAACAAAAATATTTTGGAAAAACCAACAGTTGTACAGTCCGTTGTACAGACCACAGAACCTGCTGTGCATAACCTAACGGAAGGACTTCAGGAAGGATTATTTGGTTTAAAATACAAATCAATTTACAGAGCTCAGACTGACAATCAAGAAGTCACTGTTGCACTAGCAAGCCAGACCTTTCCTAAGCGTATTTCCTCTACCCTGCAAACTCAGGCAATTTCTAAATACATTTACAAAACTCTTGATGTAGTTGGTATTGTACCAGCAGAAGAACTGCCTATAGAATTGACGGGCAAGTTGAGCAATATTGCAAAATTGCTGGAGTGGATGATCAGATGGTCCGATAAAAGACTGCTCTGTGGTTCCAGTAAACAAGATTCTTTAGAAGAGCCTCTCCCAATGATACATGTGAAAACATCAGCAGCAGCTGTCCTTTCATCTTTTTGGTTGTTGGAACAGTTATATGGAAACAGATCTCAACCAAAGAGCTTTAGTTGTAAGGTAAGAAAAAGGTTGGGACAAGTGCCAATGAAATGTGTGCGTGAGTTATTCCAGTAAAGAAAGTCACATACATGTTTTACCTCATAGTTCTGTTCTCAGTAAAACCTGTAGTATTGAGTAACGGCCTTTCTTTTAAGAGTTGCAAAGAAAAGAGAAAAATTCCAGAAATACTGAAATTCTGTCTGTAGAAATACTTGAGTTGGAGATGAAAGTTCTCTTTGGAAGTTCAAAATATAGCTCATTTATCCAGATACCACATTTTTTGCACAAATTCCTCTAAGTTTGGCCACTGTGTCTAGTCTTAGACATCATCTTTGAGGAAACCTACTACTGGAGATAAAATATGGCAAAGCAAGGCAAAGAATAAAGAAATAGTTTCTCTCAGAAGAGCTTGAGTTCATTTGTCTTTGAGGGCAGTGCAGATACAATCTGACTGGAGTATTTAAACTGGTTAAAGACCAGTGAAAAATGACTAGCGCTGTTACAGAGATTTGGAGTAAATGTGTGTATATGAAAGAAGAGATTTGGCAGAAGAACCTGGTAGGTATTGCTTTAGTTTGTACTTTCAGGACAACTGGATCACTTAGCTTCTTTAATTAACACTACCTAGAATCGGAGAATACATTAAAGGCTTTGGGGGGAGAGGGTTGTGAGACTTTTTTTGAGAAGGCTTTTCTCCCATTTCAAAAGAGATTTTTTTTTCATACTTTTGGTTTGTATTTTCTGGTTTTTGGACAAGTATTTTATTCACAACTTACAGATTTTCTGCGTGCATCTAACCACAAGATTATGTATGTCTTTTTGCCTTTCATACTGTTATCAGTGGTAATTTGAGTGTTCCGTATTACGTCTGATTAAGGCCAAATCTTACTGTATGTATTTGTCTCGATTGTATTGTCATATAGTGTCTTTGACAACACTCAGTTGACACTGACAAATCTTTCTTAGATTTCCTTTGGATAATTCAGAGGACCATTGCTTCACTTAATGCAAAAAGGGCAGAAACTCACGTTTCACAGGTGACTGTAAATCCAGGATTTCTTGGCTCTATAATAAAGAAAAGGATATGAATTAAGCATAATCATCCTATATGAAAGCATTGCGGTTTTTTAAAAGTATCTGTTTTTTGGGGGTTTTTTTAAGTAGTGAATTTTGATTATCATTACTTTTATTAATAGCATCCAGATAATCAATATCTGAAAGAAATTGCATGTCTGTCAGAAGCCCAGTCGAGAACAGATGAAGAAAGTAATATGGATGAAGGCTCTTCCATAGTGGCCAATTCTCCTCCTGATGTCCAGAATGTACAAGCCTATGATGATCTTTGTGAAAGTGACTTGGGGTAATTTTTTTTTTTTTTAACCTAAGAGCTCTAGTTGGTCATAATTCCTCTGTTGAGCAGCATGAAGAGATCCACTGTTATTGTGTGCTATATACGTGTTTCATTTTGAGTGAAAAGTCAAACTTGTGCATATTGTTTACAGCTGCATGAAGCAGATTAAATATTCTCTGTCAGCACAGGTACATTTGGTAGAAAATAGTGTAGCTGTTGCATATTAAGTGAATTGTACATGGTTTTTAATAAGCTTAGTGATGTGGAAATAGAATCTAGATTTCCAATATCATGGGTATCATGGTTTTCTCAAAGAATTCAGATAACTTCCCCTCTCTTCGCTGTAATTTTCTATGATTTAAGTGGTTCACAATGTTAGTTTATTTTCCCCTGGATTTGTAATCTAGCTGTGTTCATATGTGTGCTTGTCAGAAAAATAGATGGAAAAAGCAGTAAATATTTTATTTGTTAATATCTTGTACTGTCCTGAAGATAAAGAATCCTTAACCTGAACTCCTCTGTGGCATTTCATCTTCTGTTGCAATAAAGAAAAAAATAGATCTCTAGTATTAGAAGATACATGTATATGGAGAGAGAGTTATATAGATCTCTAGTGTTCTGAAAATAATCTCTAGTATTTTGAGACATTGTTGTATGTCTTGTCTGACAATTTTCTTTTTTTTTAGTAAAGGAAGTTTCTGTGAGGGAGATAAGTGTAGCCTTAACCAGATGATTTTGAAGACATAGCACAGGTTGTCTTCCATTTTTGGTAGATCGTGTGTGTTGGTTACATTTTTCTGGAAACAGCCTGTACCAACAGAGTGTACCATTAATGACGCTAAAATATCACAGCTATCAAAAAAAAAAAAAATTAAGCTTTGTTTAAATCATAGTCAGAGAAAAAACTTAAACGAATATTGATTATATCACAACAGTGTTTATTTTACAGTTAGGCACTAGCCTGCAATCTGAAAGGAGCAGCATACTTGAAGTGAGCCAGATACTTATGTTGTTAATTACCTTTTGTAATCCCAATTACCAGAATGTCTACAAAGTCAAAATACTTTGATAAGAAGGAAAGTAATCATGGAAATAATTCTGTCCCTCATATGACTGAAGATCTGAATGAAGTGGGACCATTTGTTCAGCAGGAGTTGAAAGTAACACCAGAGCAAGGTTTGTTTTAATGGTATATCCTTTTACTATGGTCTGACATATATTTGCATGAATATGATTTTATGTCCCTCTGTTTATTTAAACAACAAATGTGAATGTTTTCATTGTTTTATTGGAATTATTTTATCCACTTGGTATTATAACTAAATTATATAAAATTGCTTTACCAAGACTTTCCAATTACTATTTCACTTACATTACTTTTTTGCTATAGAGATAGAACAATGTATATGTACATGTTCTGTTCTCTCATATACGTTCATTCCAGAAATATGCATGCAACTGTGCAAAACAATTTGCAAATTTTAACAGCTGGGTATGCATAAGTTATCATATTTATACCCTTTAGATAAGCTGCTTTTTTTTACCTCTCTCTTCGAGAGCATGTATCAACACTAGTAAGAACACAATTTTGAATTTGTTGAAGCAACTCTGAACACTTTACTCCCCACTAGCGAAAAAGTGAATTAATGTGACCTGCTGTGAGAAATTACATAGAAGTACTATAATCCATGTAGTTTTCTAATTTAGAGTAATTGTGTTTACTTCGTAGAGTTCTTTGAGGAGCCGTATGAAACTCCAAAGAGCTCCAGTAGCTCTGTCAAGATCAAACCTGTAGAATGTCTAAGAGAACAGGTAAGTTACCCCAGAATCATCAGAGATAGTAGAAACATTTGGGTTTGGAAGGGACCTGAAAGATCATCTTGTTCCAAACCCCCTGCCCTGGGCAGGGACACCTTCTACTAGACCAGATTACCCAGGGCCCCATCCAACCTGGTCTTGAACACTTTCATGGATGGGACACCCACAACTTGTCTGGCTAACCTATTCCAGTGCCTCACCACCTCACAGGAAAGAATTTCTTTCTCTAATCTAAACCCACCCTTTTTCAGTTTGACATAATTCCCCCCTCTCCTATTACTATGTGCTCTTGTAAGAGGTTCATCTCCAGCTTTCCTGCAGTCTCCTTTAGCTACTGAAAGACTGCTCTAAGGTCTCCCTAGAGCTTTCTGTTCATTATGCTGAACAACCCCAACTCTGTCAGCCTTTCCTCATAGGAGAGGTGCTCCAGGCCCCTGAACACCCTTTGTCCTGGGCTTGCTTTAGTAGGTCCATGTCCTTCTTATACTGGGGGACACAGAGCTGATCACAGTGCTCCAGTGAGTCTTCTGAGGACAGAATAGAGGGGTGAATTGCCTCCCTCAATGTGCTGGCCACGTTGCTTTGGATGCAGCCCGAACATGCTTGGATTGGACAATCTCAGTATTCCTCACCCTGTCCTTCTTTCCACCCTCTGTAAGCTTCATTTTTGTGTTTGACTTTGTCCGGGAACTCCTTGTTCATCCATGCAAACCTCCTGGCATTTTTGCCTAACTTCCTCTTTGTTGGGATGCATCACTCCTGAGGTTGGAGGAGGTGATTCTTGAATATTAACCAACTTTTTTGTCTCTCTCTTCCCTCCAGGGCACTATCCCATGGAACTCTGCCAAGGAGATCCCTGAAGAGGCCAAACTCTGCTCTCCTGAAGTGAAGGTCAGTGAGCTTTCTGTGTGCCCTCCTCACTTCCCTGAGGAACTCAAATTCCACCATTTCATGGTTGCTGCAGCTAAGGCTACCCTTGAGCTTCACATTCCGAACCACCTCCTCCTTGTTGCTCAAAATGAGGTCCACCATAGCACCTCTCCTCACTGGCTGTTCTGTCACATGTAGAAGGAAGCTATCATCAATGCCTTACAGAACCTCCCGGATTTCCTGTGCTGTGCTGTGTTGCCCCTCCAGCAGATACTGGGATGGTTGGAGTTCCCTGTGAGGACCAGGCCTTGTGAACATGAGGCTACCTGCAGATTCCTGTCTTCATACAGAGAACCTCATCTGCTTCATCTTCCTAGCTGGGCAGCCTTTTGTCAGACCCCCACTGTAATGTCACGTGTCCCTGCCCTCCTGGTAGACCTGAGCCATAAATTCCTGGTCAACTCATCCATCCTCAGGCAGAGCTCCATGCACTCCAGCTGGACATTGACATAGAGGGTGACACCCGCTCCTTGTCTCCCCTGCCCGTGCTTCCTAAAGAGGCTGCATCCATCCATTCCAACACTCCAGTCATCAGAGCCATCACATCACGTGTCTGCCATGCCAGTAAAATCATACCTGTCAGATGTACACATCTCCAACTCTTGTTTATTCCCCATGCTATATGTGTTTGCATAGAGGCCCCCAGTAAAGCTTAGTAATTGGCAGGAGTAGCTGTAATTCCTTTGTGCAGCTCTTCAGGTGCTCTGTTGACATGCAGTCCCTTTCCAGGCATCTCTTTCTGACTCTGGCATAAAATTGCCCCTCCTGTGGCAGCTTTAGTTTAAAGCCCTCTTCCCCACTTGCCAAGACCATGACTGGAGATGCTCTTCCCCTTCTCTGATAGATGAACCTCATCAGCCCTCAGCAGACCAGGTTTCTCAAAGCAAGTCCTATGGCTGAAGAAGCCATACCCCTGGCTGTGGCACCAGTCCTGTAACCGTTTGTTGATTCACCAGATTCAAACCCTTTCAGACCCCTTCCCTTTGACCGAGAGGATTAACTGCGCTCCAGAGCCCTCACTGCCACTCCCTTCTCAGCCTGCTCCTGGATGTGTCACTGGCACCAGAGCGAAACAACAGTGACGGGTAATAGTGGACTGTCCAGGGCTTGGTTGTCTCTTGGAGCTCCAGGGCAGCAGCACCTCTCTAGAGAGCGTGTTGTGTCATCACATGGGTGCCTTTCTACCTCTCAGAAGAGAGGTGCCTCCTACTACCACCCATCAGCTTTCCTTAGTTGTGCTGGTTGTTACAAAGGGAGCAGGTCGGGCTGCCTTACTCAGCTCCAGCATTTCTCCTGATGTCACAGGATCTTACATGGAAGCATCGAATTGTTATGAATACTGTTTTCAAACTATCCTGACTTCATCAATATATTTGTGAAGTTGAGGGCTTAAAGTGTTTAGGATTGGTGAATCGTCTTCCTTGCTTAATAAAAGTAATGATTAAAAAGTAGTAAAATGAGATGGGCTCTGATCACTTTTGAAAACGTATGTATGCTTTAATATATGTATATATATTAGATATAATTATATATACATAAAATTACATTAATTTTTTAAAAATTAAATATATCAAGAATTTTATTTTGCTTCTGTCTGAAAACTCAGTCTGGATTTATAAATGAGCCTTCTTTTTTAATGCATGATTTTTGGTGATAGATATCTTTTCTTTGAAAGTGGCTAAGGGCTATTATGCTATGTATTGAGGTCTTCAATTTTGCAATACATTTTACTTCAGTGAATCTATGGCATGTGTAAAATCATACAATTGTTTCATTTTCTTAGTTTGTAGGTAGTTTGTGTGTAATAGTGTTGTTCCCACATTTTCATCTTTACCTAGGGGGTGTGAGATTAGCAGAATATATATCCAGGGTACTACATGAATATGAATTTGAAACTAAAATCTCATAATAATGAGATTGTTTTAAGAAAAAGAAAGATGCTCAGGTGAATTGTTGTATCTCTTTGTTGCTGATCTGTAACTTTCTTCTGATAAGTATGTAATTTTGATTATTTTTTAGTTATATTTTTTCAATTGGATGATTAATCAAAAATTTATTTGCCATAGGCTAAAAAACCTGTACTTTACTGAAGCAGGAGGGATAGAAAAATTTGCAGGCTAAGGTACATCTTTTTTATATTCAGCAGGTCATCATTTCAGCTGTAGATAGTCCTGAAGAAGATCAAAACATGGAAGATGCAAAGGAAAAAAAGGCTGAACAGAATATGTAAGGGTCTTGTTGGGTTTTTCCTCTTTTAACTTTGCTTAAAAATAGTAGTAGTCGTGTTAATGATGGTATCCAGTGAAGTCTCAGGGGTTGCTGCTGTTGTTTATAGCAACAAAATCATAGTTTCAAACAGTTTCAGTCATCTCCTATTTCATGTACAGGTATTTCACATATACAAAGTGCAGGGTTGATGAGTCATTATTTTAGTAATGTTCTAATAAGCATGATTTGTGGGAAGGTGTATTTTTTGTCTAGGAGAAAGACAATAACTGGAAAAATGGAAAATCTTATTATGATGACATAAATAAATGTCCCTATGTATACATAAAGTTTGTGAAAAACTTTTAAGTGGCTGACTTTTAGAGAGACTTGAAATCCCCTACTATTTTAAAATTGCATGGTTTTGTTTTAACTGAATGTAAGATGCCCCTCAATTTATTATGGCATTGTTTTTTCTCTTCTAGAGCTGCAGATTATAGTGATATTAACAGTATTAGTTAAATTGGATTTTCCTTTCCTTTGTCTACTGGAATCAAGCTCTTTTTTGCCTGCTATTTGAATAGCCAGAACTTTTCCAGTGCTTTTGTTTGAGTCAGTTTCTGATTGCTAGGGGAGACAAAACCTGAATGTCAATATTTGCCAGCTCAGATTGCAGTGTAATGCAGTAATTGAAGCAATGCAGTTCCGTACAGGTTTGATCAGGTGGCTTTCAGGTATTTCATCTCATACTAATTAAAGTACTTCTTCAGGAGGTTATGTGTACATTTATACTCATACTTGTATATAAAATGAAAACAGCGTAACAAATTATTGTAGAATTTGCAATACTATTTTTTTCTGTCTTTATAGCATGACTGAGGTTGTTACTAGTACCATTTCTCACTCATTCTCCTCAAAACAAGATGCAGAAGTTCCTAGGTAAGATAAACCTATACTGTTTTATGTAATAAAATAAAATTTTTGGTTTGAAATAATGTGATATGTAAATTTAACTGCAAAATATTTGCAGGTGTAGTATATTGAACCTGCAAACTAAGCAGCTTTTCCTGAAACTTTTGTACTATAATCCTTGTGGATCATATATACTTGTGTGTTGTCTGGAATATCACATGAATCAAACCTGTTAATTCAGAACTACCAGAGTTCAAGAGACATGACAGTTTTGTTTTCTCGTTCTGGATAGAATTCATCATATAATATTACTATAGAAGAACATATAGAACACCTGAACAATGATATTTTAAAATTATAAATACATTTTAATTAAAATTATTATAATGCATATATCCTATGGCAACTATACATTTACATAAATATATACAAAATAGAGAGAATGTTGGAATTGGGAAAAGGAGTCAGGAGTCAGTCTCAGACTTTCAGTTCTAGAACAGTCCTCTATGAAGCTTTTTTCAGTTTAGAGGAAGATTTTAACTGTGCGTACTTTTGGGTTCCATTTTCATGTGTCACTAATCTCTTTTCCTTCATGAGCTTTTCATGCCAACTGTTTTCAAAAAAAAATTACTCAAACTTTTGGCATTTTAGTCCATGCTTGCACATTCTAATTGCCTTCCAAAAGATTTCATATGCCCCTTCACAGCTATTAGATATCTAAAATTATTACTCATTAGCTATTGCTTTATGCTTCTGTTTCTTCGCATGCTTGGAGGCCATCCTGTACAATTGTAAAAAGTCCTCCAAGGGTTGCCTGTATCCATAGCAATGTCAGCATTTTTCTTAAATGGAGAAATGTGTCTTGGGTCAATTTCTGTTGGTGTAAGTAAAGTCCTTCTGTTTCTTTATAGCTTAATGTAAATCCTAACTCTCTCTTCCTCATGTAAGGAATTAATGTACTTGATATTCTTTACCTACTAAAAGAACTTGTTATCACTGTGGGAAAATGTAATGTATTGTACATGTTACTCAAATTTTATATTATTTTCTTTAATCTGAAATCTTGTTGCTTTTTAATCCCAAATATCTGAAGGAACATTACTTTAAGTCAAAGTGAATCTGCCTTCTGCCGTATTTCAACTAAAAATGTCCTTCTTCATTTTCTATCAGCTGTTTGACTTTATGACTAACCAGGCCTTCATTTTGTCAAGTCATTGTTTTCTGCCTGTATCTCTGTGAAATTAATATTTTAGATACACTTGTGGCTACAAAATCAGATAGAACTTACATCTTTACTACTGTTTTTCATTCAATATTTTAAGGAGTGTTAGGAAATATGTCATACATGCTCTCTGGTCAAGATTGTACACTGTTAATTATTTAGTTGTTTGTACAAATTAATGTTTTTATGAAACACAGCTATCTTTAAAATTTTTCTGGGCCGATTTAAGACAACCTTAGATAGGTGTTTTGAACTCTGAATGTTTTTCATAGTTTTGTTCTTTTCTTTCTTAAGTAGCGCAGACATTTCTGCCAGTGATTCTCAGCCTTCTCAGACTGTTGTTTCAACTATGCCAAGTCTTGCTTCCCATACTTCTGTTTGTGCAAAGAAGCAAGAAGACAAGGAAGAAGTCCCTAGAGAAGAGAAACCAAATACATCTGAAACTGTTAGGCAGATGCTGCAAGATGAAATGTTTAAGTTAGTTCAGGTGAGAGAATCTAGTTTTTTAAGTATTTTTCTGGTACAAACTATGTTGTTTAAAACAATGTAAATAATTACTGTATTAAAGGCATTCTGCATGTAGTTGTTCTTGAAAGAGATTTCCAGTCCTGTGTTAATCACTGTGAAAACTTCTTTTAGACTTAACTCTTGCTTTTGATTCAAGAAAATTAGTGGTATAATAATAGATGTTTGAGTGTGTTTTAGGTACAGAAGTCAATGTGCTTTAATAGTTCACATTTGGAAAAATTCTGATGCTGTAATAACTTTTCAACTGTGCTAGGATTTATGTTGTGGTAGTACATTGAGACAATTTTAAGTGACCTTACATTTATTGAAACTTCACGAAAGAAGTGAAGACATTCATCTTGCTTTAGCATAACCTGTCTGTGGCAGGTATTTATTGTAGCTTACAAAAAACTCCAGTACACGTAAACAGTTATACAAATTAATCATTATTGAATCATCCCATTATTGGGATGTTTTTTGTTTTGTCACCTGATAGCAAACAGCTGTAACATAGCCTAGATATTTTTGCTAAGATCTCTGTTAAAGTTGTTGGCATTGTTAACTTTGTGCATGTGGATATTCAGCTACAGCAGATCAACTTCATGAGTTTAATGCAAATAGTGCAGTCATCCTTTACCAATGTGCCAAATGTGCAGCAAATGTTACAACAGCGTCAATCAGTTCATCTGTCAGGGAGCCAGCCTGCGCACGCTGCTGAAAGCAATGCTTCTTCAAAAACACAAGTGCCCACTCAAGAAGAAAAAGGAAAAACGGGTCAAGAGAGCTCCGTTTTTCAGCCAAGGAAGAGTGTAAAAAATGAAAGCAGCAATGGCCAAATAAAGGTAGGTATATCAAAGTGTTGTTTATGAAGACTGTTCAGTATGTCTGATATATTATCTATCCTGTTGAGTTAGGACATGTGTTCCTAGTGATTGGTATAGACAGAACTATTTTTGTGCATATTTAGTGCATGGTAGCTAGGTAAATGCTGGTTTGTTTGCTTTTTCATTTAGAATCATCTGGATATGAGTGCCTCTTTGACATTATTTGAAAGCAGCAGCAAGGAAGCAGGATTAATGTCACCATCCCAAGATTTGCATTCTTCAGTGCCTCCTAAACCACTTCATCTCCTAGCTCCTTCCTCAGGCATCCAGAAAAAAATAAAGCTTATCCCTGTTGAAAAAAAAATTAGTTACTCAAATGGATTTCCTTTGCTTAAGCTCGAATCAAGTTATCATGTCAAACCAGCATTTTTCCATCCAATAGAAATGTCATCAGCTTTTGCCAGACCACCCCCAGTACCACGAGTAGCTTGGAGTTCATCAGATTCCTTATCATACACACCAAGAAAGACTAAGGCAGAAGAAGATTTCCACAGGAATACATATAACCCTGAGATTCCAAGGCAAATGCATGAGGAAGAGGAGAGATGGGCAGAAAGAGTGCATAAGGGACCTCCCAAATACCTGAATTTAGATCAGTATGAAGGACAGCAAGAAGTTTCACCTCGGCCGCAGTTCCCTGCAAATGTCAATGTGTACAAAGCTCCAACCACTCAGAACCTGGCTGGTATTCCACTGTTGCACTTGCAACTTGACCCAGTAGCTAGAGTTCCACCAGTTATAAGGCAGCCAATCACTACCACTTTAATACCTGTTAAACCTACAACAAAAGATACTGACTCCAGAGAAACACTACAGGATGCAGGAATATCACTACTCCAGATTAATCTACCTCAGAAAAAGAAGGTACTGGATTTTAACAATATGTTTTTCTAAGTTGTAGTGTTTTGTCAGTTTCATGGTTTCTTACTTATCACAAGTAAGTTCACATTTACAGGCTATGGAATTTGGAAGTGTTCAGCACAGGTACCGGGAGGGATCTAGAATTAAGCGTATGTGTGTATTGATGTGTCAGTATGAGGCAGGCTGCAAGCCTGAAAGTGTTTTTAATGACATAAGATTGATTCTACTTTCCATACTTAATCAACTATGGAATCAATTCATAGTTAATCACTGGTAATGAGTGTAAAGAATTTGATGTCTAAAATACTGGACAATATTTATATGGTAAAAAAGTAGGGTTTTTTCCCAGAAATTATAATATTTACAGAAGTAGAATGTGATGAAAAATCCTTTCTTGCAGGGCAGAAATGGAATGGTAAAAGGCTTGGTAAGAAAATCTTACGGACGCTGAATACCTGATGTTTTGAAAAATGTTATTTCTGATAGACTTATATGCTTGCATATCCCAACTGAGAAGAATGGAAATGTTTTTCCTTGAAAGGTGCTTCTTCAGTCTTTGTCTGCATTGGATGGTTCCTAACTTCATCCTGAACTATGTACATAAGAAATGCAAATACTAGTGAAACATGTTCTGTGGCGAAAATTCTTATGTTCTGTGGAGAAAATTCACAACTTTTCATTCACTTTCAGATAATAGTTTACACATGTACGTATTGGCAGAGGTTCTGGTCTGATGCAATTAATATTCCATTTCCATTTTCTTTATGAAATGCTACAGGAGTTTTGTTTGTTTAACTGAAATCCAAACTGGATTTACTTTTTTCATGCAGTCTGACTGGGGCTCCCCTCCCTGTTTCCTATGTCTTCTTTCTCTGTCTCTGAACACTCTTAGGCACCAAAACTCATTCCACTTCAAGATCTCATTGCATTTGAGCAACGCCAGAAGCATCATTCTGTGCCCAGTACTTCCTTTGGACAAGACCAAACCAAACCTATCGAGCTACTAAAAACTGGTGTTGAACCATTTGAACTAAGAGATGTGCAGAACAATAGAAAAAGGCAAGCCAAATTTTTAAAGTGGAACTTCGTTTTGAAAGACTGACTGGTAACCTGTACCTTCCAGCTTTGATATCAGAGGGAGTGGTTATAACTCTCTCAGCAGAGAATAAAATAGCAAATGTTAGTAAAGACATAGCAGAATTGTATCATTGGGGTGTGAAGGGTTTTTGCTCTTAGGAGATTTACAGGTAGAAGATTAAAGGGGAAATGTTTTTCATTCCACTATCTGTGTTTTAAACTCTTGTTGTCTCCTGACTGTTTGCCATACACTCCTCATGAAGTGATTTGCTCTTTGCACAATGATAGACTGCTGTGCATATTGTCATTGTCGTCTTCAAGAAGGAAAGGATTATATGCTCTTTCAGTATAATTCAATATGTAGGCTGTTTTTAATATAGACTGATTTAAAAAATTCCTGCTGAAGCAGGGTTGGGGTGTTTTTTGCTAGGTATGTTATTCATTACTTTAAAAATTTGATCTATTTGATGTTATTGATTGCACCAACAGTTAAAACAGTTTTTTTAAGCTGCTTACATATCTTTGTTCAGTTCTTATAAGATGCTGATAGAATGTTTTAGAACGGAATACTTGGTCCCTTCCAGTTACTATGCTTTTAACTGTCATTTTGGAGCAGAGGCTCAAGAGGAGTTTTTCACTCTTCAAGTGAAAACTTGCTACACTAGTAACTGCAGATAGCGTTTAGGATACATTTTGATAGTACCTGCTGAAGTGCTTGAAGCTACAGTAGCTGTCGTTATAATCTACTTGTCACATTTTAAAGAAGAAGCTACAGTTGCTGTCTTGTAATCTACTTGTCACCTAGTAGTTAGAAAACTTCTGCGGGGATTGAAGTTTGTTTCTTACAGATTCCTTACAGGCATTTCGCGTAGTAATTATTAATTATACACAAGATATAGATGTGAAATGTTATGTGGTTTGTAATATGTAATATGAATAGCTTATTAGACAATTAATGGATTTTAGTGTGATTGCTAATATTTTTATGGGTTCCTACAACAATTTTATGGAGATTTCAAGCAGGCAGAAGTTGTGGTTTGAACTCATCTATATGCAGCAGCTCTGTTCATCTTTTCCAATCTTTATTTCAGTGTTTATTTCTTAATAGTATTATTTCTTAGAGAACAACTATAGGTATTTTTGTTGTTTCAGAGCACTTCTTACTCTTTATCTGTAATTAATATATGTTGGCAGTAAAAAGAGGCGTAATAAGAAACAACTGAAAGAGAAGGAGGATAAGAAGAAACCAAGTGTGTCCTTCCGCCCAGATGACTCCATCATCAGTATTAGTGACACAGCAGTGGTTACTGAATCAGAGACTGGGGTATAGAATAATGTTTTTTTCTTATCCTTTTCCCATTCAAATATTAACAGAAAAGAAAGAAGCAGAAAACTATAAACCAAACAATGATGTACATCTCTTCCAGGCTGTAGCCTAGAAACAGTATACGTATTTTTAATTAATATACTTGTGTTTTCTGTAAACTGGATATTTATTTTTATAAAGTGTTCCAAGGTTGCTGATTTTTCCTGAAACATGAACTTGTCTGTTTTGATAGGATATAAGTCTGTATGTACATTTGTAGTAAATACATACAAAAATGTTAAAAATGAAATAAATAGATGTTTTTCCTAGTAGTAATGCTAGGACAAGTGACCCAGGCAATACTCTTTCCACTTGAGACTGGATGGGTGACAATATAAGAGTAAGGATTACTTAGAAGGAGCACTACCAGTTTAATGCTAGCTCACTACCCAGAGCTGAGTTTCTGGTCCATACCATACCTTCTCTGAGACTTCACTCCAGCACAGCAGTTGGAGACCCTCACCAGACCTGGAGATATTAGTCGGGGTACAGCAGGGGTAGGATAGACTCAAAGAGGAATAAGGAATTTGTGTTACTGCACATCACCCCAAGGTACATAAGAGAACGTTACCTAGTCAGTAAATTCCACTAAGTTGGAGTGGATCAGAGGAACTTTAAAAAGGGGTGAGAAAAGTAAGTGACAATTATTTCTTTTTTTCCCCAAAATCATGACTCATATGAGGTATATTGGATAATTAACAGCATCAAGAAAGCCTTTAATCTGCACTGGGACTGTTTCTAAGATGATGCTTTTTTTCTTATATTAGGATCATGAACCAAAATCGACATCTTACATTCAAAATGGTTTTCTCATCTCAATGGGCAAGTACAACTCCTTTTAATGTTTTGAGTGCTCAAATAAAAAAAATCAAGGAACATAAGTTTGTTAGAATTCACAGAAACACTCTATAGTCATTACCATGTTAAAAACTTGGATGATGTGTTCTGTGGGCAATAGAGCTTACTGGCTTATGAGGTCTTTCCCCAGACCTTTCAGGATGTACAACAGGTATTTGGAATTTTCTGGGGATACTCAGTTTTTAGGGCTTTGGTGTGGAGAGAGATGCAGGCAGATTTAAGATCGTATATGAATTATCTGAAGATTCAGAATAGTTTTCCCAAAAATTATAGAAGTATTTTAATTTTTCTTAAATATGCATGATAGTCTTGTATTTATGTTTATAAACAATAGAGTTAATGGAATAATAACAGTATGTTGAGTGAATTTAATTAGCTGTGGTTGACAGTGATTTCTGTTCATGTGATTAATCAAAATATTTCTGTAAACCTTTCAAATCCTAAATGTTTTATTTATTTTAAAAAGATATTATTCCAACATTATTTGCCTGCATGTTCTAATTACACAAAATTAAGGGCTCTTTTAAAAGGAACTGAATGTTTGCAATGTTTCTAGCTTGCATTATGAAGACCATGGCTGTGGAAAGATTTGCTTCTTTATACTATGTTAATTCATGACGATATTCAGTTCTATCACAGGACAAAATGCAATTCATTCTCTGAAATTTGGCCTTAAAGAAATGAAAACTCTGTAGAAACAACAATAAAGAAATGAAGATGTATGTGTTATAAATATTCCTTCCCTCCTTTTAGGATGTGAAGCAGACTGTTACTGTTCAGCATACTAAAATATTTAATTTAAAAATCACATATCTAAACTGAAGCTTGATTTTAATTCAGTGTAGCATTGTGTCAGTACAGTTGTACATTCACATAAAGTAGGTAGCATGAACTTTTCTTAGAATCATTTATGAGGTATGCTTAGAGAAAAGTTAAAATTATCTGTTGAAAATACAAAGAAGGAATTGTTGGAGCCCATAGTTGTGAGTTAATATCGTTGCTTTCAAAGATGTCTAATTTTTATATTGCATGTAGACACCTATTTTGTATTATCACACTGTAGATGCAATGGAGAAAGCAAGTACTATCTCAGCAGATCTACATTATTTGGCTTCTGTAGGGAAAAAGCCAGCAGAAACTCAAGATGCAAGTACAAATACTAATCCAGGTAAGTGCTACATAGGTAATCTACAGAAACCAACTATTTCTGGTGTTGCTTCTTGATTAGTTGTGATATTTGGTCAGGTTTCAAAATGCAGCAAGTCTGTAAAGGGGAAAACAGTTTTTTGTGCTCTGATTTCTTCCTTTAAAAAGAATTAAACCAGAAAACATTAGAATATAAACTACAAAGCAGTAGTTAAAATAATTATAAATAAAAATATTACTGATGCAATTATGTAAGAGTCTCCTCATGCTTTCTGTAAGTCAGTTCTGCTGTGACTTTTTCTGAAAGCTTCTTTTACCTTAACTTGAATTTATCTAAATGCATTTTAGGCAATGTTTCACACATGACTGAAATTGTTTCCTTGCCTCTTCCTCCACAAGTTTTCTTTTATTCCGAACTGGCAAATCAGAAATGTGCACTTAGATAATGCTATTGGTATCTTTACTTTCCTTAAATTCGTGCATTCTGGTCTTCTTTTTTTTTTGGTCCAATCAAGTGCTCGAATCACATCAGGATCATGGAATCAGTGGATCAGGAAATGAGGTTTCCAAAGTTCAAAAAAACGAGCTGGTCACATCGGTTCCTGCATCAGGTGTGGCTTCAGTCTTTCTGCACTTCATTTGTTGTTTGGGAATTCTATAAAAGTGTGACTGTTCTAACATGGGTTTTGTACCTGAGATAGCTTAATGCAGGGTGTAGATAACATGCTAATTTATCTGACTTCTTGAAACCCAATCCTTGTTTTGTGGATTTTAGCTTGATTTTAGTGTCACTTGATCTTTGGGATTTAGTGTAATGTAGACCAAATGAATTGACCAGTGGGATGTTAAAAGAGATCACATGAAATTGAGCTGCAGTAGCATTGTTCCATAGATACTTCACATGGATTTCAATACCCAAGTATTTTCCCTGTGGTACCAAGAGAGCAGGCTAATTTTTACATTATTGTAAAATTCAACCGTGTTTTTCCATTTGAAGATAATTTTACAACGTCATGACTCGTTTGCAGATATTGTTAGAGGTTTCTATCTGAGTAATCTAATTTCTTTGGATTAAGTAAAGATGCAGATTTTTTTTTTTTTTGCCTAAGTAGCAGGGACTTGGATATTAATAGCAATCTGGATGGCAGCTTAGTCAAAGCTTTTCTTATCTTCTAGAGAATGCAGAGCTGTTTCCTAATAGTCTGACTTTTTTTGGCTTTTACTGTAAATATAATACTGACTATTATTATTTTCTTGTAGAATCATCTAGTTCCTCTGCGATACTACTGCCAGACATGTATTTAAACCTGAGTTTCCCCATTGAAATGAAGGAGAAACCTTTACCATCCTTTCCATCAGATGCTCCTGATTTGGTTAGTGATCTAATGTACATATGGCTGAAATGCATTTTAAGTATACTGTTTGTCTTGATGAATTTGGGTTCTTTGTATCCGCATGAGTCAATTGTGTAATATGGTAGGGAAGATTGTATTTATTTTGTTTTCTAAACAAAAAGCCTTTCAGCTACAAATGTAAAGAGGTAAACACAGGAAATGGTGAACAATGCACTATAAACAGCTTATTCAAAACACATACTGTATAATTCTTCATTATCTTGTTGTTTAGCATAAACGGGAATATATAAGTGTGATTGACATTGAAGATAGTGACATCCTTAAAAATTTGCCCATGACACCTGAGTCTGCAGAAGTGATAGCTGCTGCACAGCAAAATGAGAAGCTTGAAATTCCATCTGCTGCAAAACTTCGTCACACAGCAGCTTCTGTTACTAATGCAATTCCACCTGAGGCACTTCAGAAGCAAGGTGAACCATTTCAGTTTTAAATCCAAGAAAAAGTAATACTCTTTTGTTGTCATATGCCCACAGAAAATCTGCAGTCTTTCCCCAGTTAACCTCATTGTTTTTCAGTCTTAAACATCAACATTGATACACTTGACTTCTTTTTAATTATTCTTGCCTCCTAAAGCATACTATTAGGTATGGCACATCTGTGCCTAATTACTTGGAGTATTTAGGTGTTTGTGGCTTATTCAGTGATATTGGTGCATTCTTTTTTATTTATTTTAAGGTGGTCATCAGAAAAAGGTATCAAGCCAATTGCAAAAGAAGGATAAGAAGTCAGATTCTGCTACAGATAGTGTAACCTGGAACATAGCACATGAAGATGGAAGAACTCTTCTTTCTTCAGGGCTTCCATCCAAAGTAATTGAAAAAGAATATTTTTCCACAAAGCAGTGGGAAATGGATATGCAACTACAGACACTACAGAACATAATAGAAAATATGGAGCAGGATTTCAGAAATAGCAAAATGGTGAGCTCTGAGTGCTAACTTTTTTTTTTAAACAGTGTTCTTATTTCAGCTAAGGACAATTTTGGTACAATGTGTTCTCAAATCTGCTTAGTATCTGTTGATAGATATTGAGAATACTATTATATATATAAAATACATTTTTTGTATATTTATAATATTATATATATGATGTATATAAATATTATCTATATTATAATACAAGTTTTACATATATGTGTATATAATGTTCTTTCATGTTTAGTGCTGATTCTGTTGGCTGACATGGTTGCTTACAATGGGCCAAATGTTGGCCAGAATGGTGGTGTTATTAGTGAATTGGCTGACTATATTTGATTTCTGTGTAACTGAGAAAATGGAATAACACACAAGTTCAGGCTGAGCTGGAAACCTTTTTGGCAAAGATTTCTGCAGCTGTGCCTCTGCAAAATATTATGTGACTAATTCTGGAACCTGATCCTATTTGTTTCATAAATTCATTGCATTTTTGCCATCTTTATAAACCTTGATATGGAAGTTTTCATTTTCTGGTTTTAAACTTCAGAAAACTTCAGACTTATGAAGACTATGGAAATATTCTAATTTCTGTGGGTTTTAGATAAAATATATATTGGAAAACTTCAGCTACTTTAAAAATAATGTGATTGGTAGGAGTAAACTGTTCAAACAGATAATAGATTTTATATATATTTTCCTCAAAGTACCCAGAAGATTGAAATTCTTACGTGAAATGAGTCTACATGAGCTACTTTGATTCGTGAACTTTTTTGTTTGTTTTCAGTCAGGAAGCTGCATTAAAATGTCTGTAAGGTTCTGACAAGAAAACTGTCTTTAAAGTAGACTTTGCATAAATATCTGTAAGTGTAAGTCTCAGCAATACATTGAAGAAAGCATCATTACATAATTTTTGGGTTTCACTTACAGTTGGTGAAGCTGATAGAAGATTTTGAAATGGCTGCTGATTCAGACCTTAGTGTTCGTCCTGCAGTCTCTGAAGCTGCTGGAGTCATTGGTGCTGGTATGTGTCCAACTAACAGAAGGATAATAAATTCACCATTGAATATTCACCTTAAATGACTTTTAGTTACCACTGACATTTAATGCAATCCCTAAAGGTGTTATTGAAATATAAACCAAAAATATCAGAGAAAGAAATAAAATGAAAGGTAGCAAATCTGAGTATTGAGTTGTAATCTACTGGTTTTATTAAAATCTTACACCAGCTTAACTGTTTACTAGAGCAGAGGTATTGAATGGTTTGTTGTTCATTTAAGAAATAGCTGTGTAGTACCTACTTCTAGCTACTGTACTGTGCCAAGAACATAGTCTAATCCCCTTACGGAGTTAATACAAAGCCAAGTGGTGGAACCAAATCGTGGCTGTATCTGTGTTCATACGTAAGACAATATTTGGGATGTCCTTCAGGCTCACACGGAACAACTCCTGGTCCAGTCATTTTCTTTGTGTGTGCAGGACTGGGTCACATAGCACAGCCCTGGAAGTGCCCTTTCATAGGGAGGCACAGCTGAGCCAGGTTCAGGCTGTTGTAGGTGACAGATAAACGAAAGATGCCACTAACCAATACATATGAGTGATAGTTTCTGCATTGTGGGGATTCTCCATTGGTCTGCACTAAGTACTATATCTTTTTTTTTTTTTTTTTCCACAGAATCAGAACATCATTTGACAGGCATGATCTTTGAAGATGTTATAGATAATCAAAAGGAGAGCTTAAACTTGGAATACCCTGTACCCAGTTCTACTACAGTGGATGTACACTCTCCTGCCCCTGCAGCCTTGGCTTCTAACTGTCCCAGTGGCCTGAAGTCACCTTCTGGTATAATCTTTATTGTATATTTTTCCCCTTTCCATCTTTTAAAAATAAGTAAACATTTTGTTCATGGTGTAGTACTTTCTCATGGCTGTTACACAGAACGTTATGTAATGAGATCATTAAAGTCAGTCATGAGTCTTTCTAGATTGCATTGTTTAGAATGGCTTCATTGATGTGCACTGATAATGAGTTTGTTACACGACACAACAGTACCACTAAGCTTTGAAAACAGTTCAGCAGTGAATCATACTTGCACTCAAATTCACTGTCATTGAAAGAAAATAATCAACACTGGGTCTGTTTCTGAAACCCAGCACTGTGCTAGTTTGCACTTATTTACCTAAGTGAATATAAATGGGTATGATGTCACAGAACACTCAAAGCTTCCTCCAAAAGCTGTCTTTATCATCTCTGTCATCTACCTCTGTCTAGAGGGGTGACATTTCTGTTAAATACAGCCTACATCAGCAAAATTAATTGGTTTATTTCACCATACAGTACACTGTCTGTGTCCTAAAAGATTATTTTATGAGGTCTAATCATTTTGAAAACTGAGGGTAAATTGATTTTTGCAATTATGAAGACTGCAGTAGCATTAAAATGAGGAGGAAAAATCATTCAGCAAGTGACCTGTTGCCCAAGGTTAAAAATGCAGTTGTATTGTTTTCTCTGCATATTGCCTGCATTGCTTGCAGTCGTGCTCCCAAAAATGATACATCCTTTGTACGTGTGAACTTGCATTTGACAGTCACGTTTACAGAAGTCTGTCTTAAAAGGTGTTAGAACATGTTCCTGAGTCTGTATACAGCTCTAGTGAATCTCAAATAGTACACACACCCAGTTAAACTTTGAAAACAGTAATGGAGTTTGCTAGGTATAAACTTGTTACTTGCAAGCTAAGAAAACTATAGGTGATACTAAGTTACAACTATAATTTTTTGAGATGGAGAGTTTAGTTTAGGAGAGGAAGCAGTGCTCTTCCTTCCAAGGCAACCATACTGCTCTTCAGTTGCATCTTCTGAATTCCAAGCTTCTTCTGAGTGCCTGGATTCCTCAAGTAAGTGTCAATCATTAATTTTCTGTGAAACACTGTATAATTAATTGGAACAGATAATTTCCAGTTAGTTAGTCATGGCAGAAAACTGTCAACAGCGATGATATCTTTCTAGCAAAACTTCCCACAAAAGCCAGAGAACTGTTAATTAATGCTCTCTGGAGCCTCTGTGCTAACCTGGCAGTCAATGACATGTTGTCTCACAGGCTGTTAAAGTTATATACAATATGAATTTATTTTTAATGTCAACATATTGAGGTTGATGTGCTTCTGTATTTTATCCCACAGGCTGTTTAACATATGTATGATTAGTTTGTGTACCAGTGCAAAGATATTATTAAAAAGGATTGTTTCTGTTTCAGGCTCTCGTGTATGCAGAGAACTATGTGCTGGGTATGTATTTTGAGACTGGTTTTGTTGAAAATTTTCCAAAAAGGTGACTGTCAGAGTGGAATCATCACTTCATAAAAATCAAGGCATTTATTTTCAAACTGAATAAAAGCCCTTTTGTTAGGTAATTTCAGGCATTTACTCTGACTTTGGTAGTTACTCCTGTTAGATTTACTTTATGCAAAAGCTGCAGAAGCATTCAAAGTTCTTTTCTAGTTACAAGTATTGGAGCTGCTAATGTAGATGGTGCTCTTGTCTGTGTGCATTTGTTATTTCTCCTATTTGCAAACCACTTTTTCAGCGAAGGACATGCAACTGCTGCTGGTAGTTGTCTACCAAAGCCAGCTATCACCAGAAGGTTTTTAAGGTGTTACTGTATGAAAACTGTAAAGCAACAGACTGAAGATTTCATAACTGGAAAGAGCCTATGCATTAAATAAAATGGTCTGATATATATTTTTACTTTTAGCTGCTGTTAGTCTTCTGGATCTAGTAGAAAAGAGTAGCTGGTTTCCTTTCTTCCTGGTCATTCTGCTCCATTATCCATCTTTATTGTTTTGCTTCAATCACACCAGTAAACTGAATGGTTTATCTTATTTTTCTAGTATTTTAAATGGAACTGCTTGTTGTGACTGAAGTAAATGAGGGAGTGGTTAAATAAACTAAAGAATGGGTATGAGGCAATAAACTTTAGCAGACAGTGATTTTTACCCAAAGAAGTAACTTGAAGCAACTATAGCTTGTAGTACTAAATTATGAGATTTGTTTTTCACTGGGAGCAACTGATTAAAAGAGAGGAAAGAAATGGGGAGAATTTAGGTGGAGCTGTATTCTCACACTGATTCTTGCTCAGAAGGTCATTGAGATTTGGGTACCATTGAAACTGGTAGCGCCTCATAACTTTATCTCCTCATGGGCAGCAGTACAAACCCTGTGGGTGCTCCTGGCTGCTAGCCTCAGCCTCCTGTGGGCGAGCCATGTTCACACACCCCAGTGGAGCTCAAGCATTTCAGCTCTGGATGGTCCCTCTGATGTTAGTCAGGTCTTGCTCCTTCTGTCCTCATCAAAGTTGACTCAAGTGTACTAACCCAGTGGAAATGTGGGGAAAGAAAATTCAGTCCAAAGGCTTTATGTAAAACAACCTGGATATTCTCATTTTGAGTATAAAAGAAAGGGGTTTAGTTTGTTGTTCTTACAGTAATGTTCTACATTAATTTAGTAACAGCTTTTTTTCCCTGCCTAACATCAAGCTCTTCTGAAGATCCTCTGCAAATTACTGGTCCGAGTAATGCTACTGACGTGAATGATCGTGTGGTAGAAAGTGACATCTCTCTGATGGAGCTGGGCTTTGCAAAAACACAGGCTAAGAAAATCTCCAGGTAATACCATGGCTGGTTTTTGTTGTGTGTTGGTTAAATCATTTAAATCATAATCCTGGTTATTCTCATAGCTCACACGTCATAAACAATGGAAGCAAATATGTGGTTTGATGTTAATGGGACTAGTATTAGAACTTCTAATATCTACAAATTTTCTGGCCATTATTGTCGTATATACTAATTATTTTCTATTATTTTGATTTTGAAATTCTTTCCTTCCTATTTGCTTGTTCCTTCTTCTACTAGGTATAGGCTGGAGCATAACTCTTTTTATACAGCAGATTCAGTTCAGACCTTCAGGTCTTCTAAAGCAGTTCTGAAAGACAGAAGAGAAATTTCCAGCCCATGGCACAGCAGCTTTAGAAACTTCCAGCCCCAGATTTCAGCTTGTCATGCTCCCCTCCTTGCTGGAGACTTCCACGCCTTCCTGACTGTCAGTTATAAAATCAGCTCTGTTCTTTCCTGAGAGAGGTCAAAGTGGCAGCTGTTTCCTGCTCCTGTTTGTGACATCATTTGCTGACAAGGGAAAAAAATACAGCTGTTCAGGTCACCAGTCTGTTGCATGGGTGCCACAGTTCCCACCAGTTTAAGATCTAGTTCTATTATCTGAATGTTGCTGACAACCAGAAGAAAAATTTTAGGACATGTCTTGGAAATTACTTGTTTACCAGGATTTTATGTAGTAAAATTTTGCAGAAGATTTCCCCTCTTGTTCATTACTTACGCTTCCACCTGTGTCAGAATTTTAAAGGGTTGTCAGTGTTTTTATTTTATCGTGTAGTTGCTGTTGTTCACAATTTACAGGATGTGCTAGATTATTTCCTATTTACATCTGCCCTCAGGGTTCTTGATTCTGCTTCTGGGTGTTCTCAAAGAACAGAAGAGGAGAGGAAAGAGATACAAACATGGATGAAAAGAAAGCAAAAGGAAAGAATGAGAGAATATATGAAGAAACTGGATGAAAAAAGACAGAAAGAACATCATCCGTTCAACCTGAGAAAGAATGTGGTAAAAATAATGGGTGTCTCGAAGAGTAATTGTTACTTATTGTATGTGTTGATTATTCAAGTTAGATAATGTAAAGACTGAAAGTGATTTTTTTTTCTTATTTTAATATTGGGGTTTTACATGTATAATTTTATTTTATGGGAACTGGCCATAGTTGTGTCAGATAAGCAAATACACCACTGTTCTTCACAGGCTGCAGTGGTGACCATTGGCTGCAGGTGACCATTACAAAGTAATGGTTACAGCTGCAACATTCAGTGATGAAAGATATGTTTTTCAGGGAGTGATAGCTATAGCAGTTATTCAGATGTGTTTACACCTTGTTTCATCTTCCCACGCGCCTCCCAAAAACCCCCAGTGAATTTAAAAACCAGAGTTCACATGCCAGCATCCTTTACAAACATGGTAGGATACTGAGGGCAGCCATCACTGTCATTCACCCACACAGAAGTGTATGCAAAAATCATAAAGGGTCAGCAGAGATGCTAGAATATGCCATATATGTCAAGTACCTTACGAATTTTTTTGTTGAAGTCTGGTTTCAGTGAACAAACAGTCTCCTCCCAGAATTTTTTATGTTTTAAATTTAATTAGTAAAAACACCTTTATGGCCTGATCTATCTTTTCTGTGCTGGAAATAACAGAAAATAAAAAAACATACAACAGCAGTTCAGAAGAAATTTTCTGATCAGTATTAACTCTTAAATTTGTGTTTGCCATCTGGCTGCCTTCAGGCCCTGAAAAGGCCCTGCTGAGTCACAGGAAGCTCAGGGGTTACAGGAGATGAGACCTAACACCACCAAATAAATCCCTTTCCTTTCTACTTGTTGAATTCAGGATATGCTGTAAATACTTCCAGGCTGAAGCTCTATTGGTTTTCTCTCCTGAGCAGCAAATACGTAATATACTCAAGTTCCCTGTTACTAAATAATTCAATTGTATTCACTTTCAAAAAGAGTCATAGATCTCTGTGAAATAAAGTATTTTCCCTGGTTTTAAACAATCTTTCAGAACTGAACTAGGCTGCTCTTCTGCACATGCATGGAGAGAAGTGATTCAAGAAAAATGGATCCCGCTTCTCTCCTTTTCCTATGTTGTCAACCCATAAATATACACTTGATGCTTTTGCTATGGGCTTTTCACCTCAAATCATTAGTGGAGGGATTCTCAGCTTTCAGTAGATGGTTTGGGTTTGGTTTTGGCTTTTTTCTTTTTAAGAAGAAAGAATTAAAAAAATCCAAATTGTACTCTAGCAAACACAGGTCAAAGTGCAACCTTGCCCTGTTTTGTAAATTGGTTATTGGGAACATCACTGATGGTGAGGCCATTTGAAACTTTGAGCTTGACTATGAGGACATCTCCTTAGGAATGTTAATATTTTAAGCATATGAGGTATGAAAGGTGTGACTGCAAGATTTCTGTGTCTTTTTTGAGACTGTAAAGTTACGGAGATAATCTTACCTGAATTTCCTGGTAGGACCATATGTTTTCATATTGTTTTTCTTTCTGAAGAATGTCTTAAACAGTAACTATCAAGTCAATTAAGTACATTTTGAGAGTGAGGGACTGGAATGAGACCACAGTACATAATTAGTTAATGATTTTTATACTTTCTTACACAGCATCATAATCCTACTTCAAAGGATATTAGAATCTTCCAGAAGAAGAAAGAAGAAAAAGACAGGTAAGTTGCTATAAATATAACTCAGGATATCTTTATTTATATATTAGTTTTCCAGTCCTCAGAAAGAGGTAGAGATAGTTTTAACTATATTGCCTATGAAGCTTCCAATATCAATGAGATTTCAACCAAAAGCATAAATAATTCATGTTTGCTTCACCATTTAGGAAAACTCTGGACATGTTTCATCCTTTGACTGTATTTATTGCTTTCCAAATATCATTGTTTCTTTTTTTTCCCCAACATTTACTCATGCATTCTGTCAAACTCATTGGTAAGAAATGGTTTAACTTTTTGCTAATGATCTTAAAAGGCTTAGTATATTTTCTGTGAAATTCTGTAAAAAAAAGTTCTTCATGTAGTCTTACAGAACTCGCAAATCAGCTGTGGTGAAATGAGTGACAGCATGAGGTAATGTGTAATATTATTTCTCCACAGAGCCCTGTTGTCTGAGCATCACAGTATAAGAATATCACAGGCACTTTCCCTGATGGATGAAATGTTATCTGACACAGTGGCATCACCAGCAAGTGATCATAGAACATTGTCCAGCACAAGATCACCTCAAGAGTACAGAAGGAGGAATGTGGCATCCAGTACAGGGTAACACTCTAAGCATCAAACCTGCTCTGGTCTGCTGGTGTCTTCACCACACTTCAAATTTTGTAGCAAGTTGAGAGAGGATTAGCTTGAGAGATAGGTCATATGCTGGCAGAATCAAAGATACAATTTGTCTGGATCAGAGGACTCTCAAGTCCCTGTTCCAGTCTTGTTACAACCAGTACTGCAAATCTTGGAGGGAGCCTTAAAAATGCCTTTTGGAGCATGGAATAAGCCAACTCAGGAGTCAAGCTGTAATCAGTGTCATAACCAATTCTGCTCAACATCAATTCCTTTACAGAAAGGGTGGTTAGACATTGGGACAGGCTGCCGAGGGAGGTGGTGGAGTCACCATCCCTGGAGGTGTGACTGGACATGGCCCTTGGTGCCAAGGGTCTAGTTGACAGAGTTGTGATCCCGTCAAAGGTTGAACTTGATGATCTTGCAGGTGCTTTGCAAACTTAATGACTCTGTGAGTTCCACTGGACTATAGCCAGCAATGTAGACCTGAAGAGCATCACAGCAAGCAAGAGGCAAATAAAAATTCTGCTGTGCAAACTCTGAATTTGTTCTCTTGCTTGCTAGTTTTTTCATTACTTAGGATTTTACTTGTTCTTTGTTTTGCACTTCGCTTATTGCCTTTTGAGGAGGTGAGGGTATCTGAATATTATAAATTGATACATTTATTCAGTTTAATGCCATTAATGCCACATATTTGTATGTGTATTCCAGGTGTATATTGCATTGTAGTTTTTCTTCTTTTATATATAATTCTGTGCTTTTCAGAATAATAGGAGGAACTTTTTACTTCAGGTAATCCTGTGATTTCCAGACTTAAATATTTCTGCTTCTTTTTTTTAGTGCAGTACCTTTTTTAGGTACAGTTCCAGGATACAGCATTAAACTGAATGAAGTCAGGGCTGTACAGAGCCTGCTGGTGGTGTCCAGGGGAACTTTAAGTGCATCAACCCAGCAGGAATCAGACATGCTGAGGAACATCATGCAGGAATCCACCGTAGGAGTGGCAGGAACTACTAGCAAGTTTTGTTGGACCTAAAGTGGCTCTCTGTAAAGCCAGTTTGATGTGTTTTCACTGTGTTTGCAGCAGTTCTGATTCTGCCGAGGCTTACTGGCCCCACAGGCAGTCTGTGATGCTGATCCTCAGCTGGGTGGGGTGAATGTGATTTCTCTGGCTTTTATGTCTCTTCTGAATATGCCCTGTCAGATCTCAGTTGTGTGGAGGAATGGTACATGGTGTACAGTAATAAGTATTTAAACTTTGTTGTTGTGTTGGTTTTTTTCCTTTGTCTTGTAGAGGGCATCTGAACAGTCCTGTTCTGGCAGAAAGGAGCAGAATTGCTGCCAAACCTGGCTTTGGTCAAAAAGTACAGCGTTTCACCCCTGCTCTTGGTTTGACACAGTCCAGGGGTAAGAACAGAACTTTTTTTAATGAAGACACATACTGAAGAGGTTCTTCAAGTGACTGCTGGATTTTTGGGAGGGAGGAGCTTTGATATCTGTGTAGAAAATCAGATTTATAATCCTGGATGTTTCCTGTCTTGAGGCTTTTGCAACTGTGTTGCCATTGACCTGCTAAATATGAGAGTTACCTTTCCTTATCACTTCTTTAAATCCAAAGTAGCTTAAATTGCTGTAGCAAGAGTACTGTGTAATCCAGGCAGGAGACTCGTAGATAAAAATTTCTGAGCATCTTTGAGTATATTTGATCTGCATTTAAAAAATGAAATGCTTACTTTGTCTTTCCAGGAAATGCCTGTAGGCTCCTTCAGAAAAATACCTCCAGAAGAAGACTGAGAAATGCTACAAACTGTCCTGTTAGTTCCAGACACTGTAAGTTACACAGAACAATGACAGAGTGCTACATAATACAGGGGGGAAATAAGATACAGATACGGCATTTGTTTAGAAGAATAAAACTCTTAATTTTGTCCCCTCTTAAAAATCCTTTTAATTAGAAACTTGTGAAATATTTTAATCACCTCTGTTTACCTTCTGCACAGTTTTAGCCAGATGAGAGTTTCAAGATTACTGAAATAAGTGTGCCAGATTTTAGTGAATGCCTGAAACGTATGTTATGAAATCAGGAGACAAAGGCTTTGAGTCTTTCAGTTCAGATTGACAGAGAGAAAGTTAATCAGCAGACCAGAACACAAGAATTATGCCTCTCCCTTACCTTTCTGTGCTGCTTATTCTCCAAGCTCTTTAAAGTAGGAGTTGTCTTTGTTATCTCTCTGTACAGTATCCATTTAAGTTATCATTTTGTCATGTTAGCATGGAAAAATTTATGACTAAGCTTAGCAAAAAAAAAACTTCTTTGGATTTTAGTGGTACTTTTTCCCATGCCTATCTTTGTAGGTCTGGATCCACAAAAGATTGCTCCTAATCATATTCTTTTACAGATACAGTACTTGTTCACAGCAGCAGAATTTCTGATCAGACAAAGAATGGGGAGAGAATCAGTCTGAGACTTAGGAAATACTGTGGCGTGATTCCATTCTGCCTTAAACCAGAATTGTACTATTGGCATAATTTGAACAGTCAAAGGTCAATGTATTTGAGTTGACAGTGCAGGAAATTGAGAGAAGCAGTAAGAAGCAGAAAGGCACTTTTCCTGAATTCCTGAATTCACCTCTGCTCATGTGGCAAAGTAATTTTTCTCCTTTCCATATATTTGCTTTTTAAACTCTACATTCAGGTTGATCTTACTCTGATTTCCTGGCACCTTCTTGTATCTGTTTTTCCAGTATATCACATCACTGGTAAGGGTTTCCTTAAAGTTCCATGTCTTCTAAAGAGGCACAAATTCAGAATTTATTTAGTTTAGTCCTCTGCCAAATAATGAACAATGTGGTTTTTTGGGGGGACTGCACCACAGAACCCGGATGCTGTAGGCACCATGCACAGTCCTGTTCCACTTCCTGTTCTGCCCTGGGAAGGCAGCTCAGAGCATGAGGCTGGAAGGGATGAGCAGCCTTTTCTCCCCATAACCCCACATCAATTCTAGATAACAGGGCTGGCTGTTTTCACATGGATTTACACACAGCTTCAGTTCTTAGAACCTGGAGCTTCTATTCTTGAAGGAGTTTCAAGAGATTGGGGCAAAAAGTGCAGGAAGTGTTACAGTGCTGTGGTAGGCCTGTTTTCTCTTCAGCTGCTGAGTGCAGAGTCAGCAGGAGCTCAACACAAAAGCCTCCTCAAGTTGCCACTGCAGTTCAGACAGGAGGTGTTGATCTTGACACTGATCGAGACATAGTGAGTCCTTGGACTGTGCCTGAGGATATCCAAAGAATACTTCAAGATACTCATGACTCCATGTTTCAGGTAGAGTACCTATTTATTCTATAAACTATTTGATACTTGCCATTTAACACTTTGTTTACTTCTGCTTTATTTGAAATGTGGTTCTCTGTTCAAAACGTGGGTGAAATAAATAATGCATCACATAAATGATGGGGCTTCAGCAGAACAACAGTTTTTCTTTACAAGTCATTCTCGTGAGCCTTGAAATTGAATGTTCTTTTTAAAAACTGTATAGGTACATTGCCTGTCCAGGAAACAGGCACCAGTGGGAGGGCATAAACAGGAAAATAGATTGCATTTGTTACAGAATAATCAGACACATAACTTGATTTGGACATGTTTGAAAATAGTGGGATCATTTCTGCTGTCCATGAGTGATGCACAATGATCACTTCATCTTCTCTTCCCCCAGCAGGCCTCTGCAGTGCATGGCTTGAGTTTCTCTCCTCTTGGCAGTGTCAACATGGACAGTGTTTCTGAAAGCACAGGGAGCATCCTCAGCAAGCTGGACTGGAATGCAGTTGAGGCTATGATAGCAGATGTGGAAGACAAGTGAAAAGTTTTCAGCCACTGTGCTCTTCCAAACAGTTGCTGGTGTTTGGTTTTGTTTTTTAAAAATAGTCATTGTTCTGCTTAAAATGGATTGAGGCCTGCATTGGTTTCCTTCTTAAGCAGCATGGAATCTCTGACTGTTTCCAGTCTTGCCTAGAAGAAGCTGAATTCCTTAACATATAGTTTGCTTTCCATATGTCTTCAGGTCAAGAAGAACTAAATATAGTTGGTAAAGGCAGACCCACAGCCTTAAACAGATCTGGGTCAGCTGCTTTACACAGAAACATATGTAAACACAAAAAATGTTACTTTTGTTTTAAGAGAAACTATTTCATTTTTGTATTTAATATTTAACATTATTATGAAGTTATTTTTGTAATGTAAGAGTTGTGATAAACTGGTTTAATAAAAGTGATTTTATTAGTTTCTGCTGTAAATGATTTACACATGTCACACTATTAATTTTTTGCTGTGTACCGCTAGGAATGTATGCGCACATGTGCACTACCCTCATATTTTAAACCCAGCCTACTTGTGCAGTAGGTCCGAGAAATCTTAGCAGAGTTGGAATGATTGATAGAAAGAGGTACAAATAGTCAGAAATTAAAATGAAAAAAGACTTTTATTAGGAAAGTCAGGCAGCAATGTGAGACACAAAGGGCAAGTACTTACTGGGGTAAAAACAGTATCACAGTTCATCCATCTACAGGATGCTGCTGTTTCGAGCTCCTCCAGCAACGCCCAGGGGTTTGTAGAAAAATTTCATGTGCTCAGTGACCATCAAGTTGTGGTAGTTTGAACAGATGACTTGTTGCTGTGTTGACTTGTTCCCAACAGCTGTAGTTTTTATTTTGTAGTGAAGAAATCTGAATTTTTCATGGAAGTCAAAGGTGTGTTACTTTCCAGTGGTTAATTACTGTCACCCCAAACTGTAATAGTTAAAAACCCTAAAAATTGCATGTTACCAAGTGGAGCTGCATCTTGGCAAACATCAAAAAGTAAGGCTCAAAGGCTGTTACAGGATTAGACACATGCCAGGATAGAACTGGCAGTGCCTGTAGGCTCAGAGGTCCAGATTGGCCAAGTTTTTTAGCAATCCTCAGAATCTGCATCGGCTTTTCTCCCAGGATTGACCAGGGTACAAAACTCAATATTGGGTTTGGTTTAAATCATCTTTAAATGAAAGGGGCCAGTGCCTTTGATGAGCCAGTCTCAGTGTGAAACTGTGACTTTACCCAAAGTGTAATACTGTGTTTCTCCAGAGAGGCAGCAAACAAATCATCAGGAAATACTTTCTGTTCCTTGTGGAAAAATACTGTGGAAAATACTGGTTTAGCCAAGTGTGGTGTTGGGGTTTTGGGAATTC
>VZTI01002053.1:0-15781 GCA_013397865.1 Struthidea cinerea
CACCACTGAGTTTTCTCCCAGCTCTCTTTCCTGGTTGGCTGTTTAAATGCACTGCTTTTGCTGTCAAGGTCAGTAACTTCTTGTGAATCCCAAGATTTCTTGGAGTTACTTATATTCTGTAGTTAAATGTTGGTTTTGTGAATCTTTCTGTAGCTAAAAGCTTTCTTCCTGGAAGAATTTTCTTCTTGGGAAGAAGCCACATACTAGATCCTTTTTTTTTTTGTGCTTGACCCAGGCCTTGTAAAAGCAAACAAAAAGAAATCATGCCCCAAAATATAAAATCCAAACAGTCAGAAAAGCACCCCTCAAAAAAACCCCAGCCTAACACCCAAACCTTCACATTCAACACTTCTGCAGCACTAGAATTTTCAAATCTTCTTTCCTTACTTTCCTTAATTAAATACAGAATAACTTCTTTCTTTTTACTGAAGAGATGTCTCGTTTAAATTAAATCATAAGAAGATCAGCAAAGAGCTCAAAAAAGTCTTGAATTGTTTTCTACCCAACCACTGTTGCCATCAGATTTATAATATGGGGCATTAGGACAAGTGCATAGGTCTGATTTTTCTCAAGAAAATGTCACCAAATACAGTGCAAATATCTGTTCAAGTCACATATCTGTAAGTCTTGTGCATGAGCTACAAACAGATCTCATACTACTATACCGAAATTGTGAGGCTATGTGTAAGAGTTCTTCTTGTTCTTATGGCCAGTAAAGATTTATAATATGCTTGAGCGAAAGAATTCTGTACCTGTGGATGAGAAGAAAGGTAGGAGTGTGTGTGTGGAACATCCTCTAGTCTGTTTTTTCAGATACCCGAATGTAAGAGTTGTTATTGAGATTTTTCCTATTTCACTGCAACTAATTTTTGTTCCCTTTTTTTTATTTGTTTGTTTATTTGTTTAACTTTTATCCCTGCTTTGTCTTTTTCTTTAGAAAAACCTGATTTGACCTATTCTGAGCCCAGGACTGATGCAGGCAATAAGGAAAATATGCCGAAATTTCCACAGGAAGAACTACCTTTCACGTTTCCCCCAGGGCCAGGTGCCTCAGGTGATATGAGACCTGGTGGAAGCTTCCCAGCTCACATCTTCCAGCCAGCTGTGCTGTTGTCACCACCACAGTAGAAGAGCGGCCAGGAATTGCCTTCCCTCCAGAACAGTGAGATCTCTCTGACTGCAGTAGATCTAGGAGTCTGTGTTGTGTGTTACTGTTTCAATCCCAAACTCCCTCTGAAGATGTATTTTCTATGGAAAATTTTTTATCTGTATGCCTAGACATATTGGCCCTATAGCTGGCATGTCCTACTGCTGCACCCAGACCTGCATTTCTTTTGTTACTATGCCTGTTGCTAGACACTGCCTGTTTTCCATCTCCTGGCAGTGGCAATCCAGACTGACGTTTTTATTTGGTGCTCATTTTGATTATCATATCTGCGTGATTGCTGAAGCTCTTTGTTGATGACCTACAGCACACCATTTCAGATTTCCCTCTGCTGATGGTGTACTCCAGCCTCCATCACCTTTAATGGGGGGACCACTGAAGCCTGGAACTTCTCTGTTTCTGCAATCCATGGTGCAGACACACCAGGATGTCCGTAGGCTGTGTGCTCCTGCTTGGAGCCAAGCTTTCCAGCGAAGGGGTTTTTGGAAGCTGTGGGAGCCAGGTTCCCATTGGATTTCATTTAATACACAGGAAATGGTTGAGGGAATTTTGGGTGAAATTATGTGGTGCCAGATAACCAGGTAGCTCAGTCTTGTGTCAGCGTCCATAGGCTCTAGGGGTTCCATATGTTGGTGGCTCACTTCTCATTGTTGGGAGGAAGAAAGTTCATCAGGGTGATTAGGGAAGGTATTTCTCATTTATCCTTACTGAAGTGAGCAGAAGGAAGCACCCTTTGTGATGCTCAAAATGAGCTGTTTCCTGCTGCAGCTGTCACTGTAACCACAAGCATCCCACTGAACATGCCAGGGCCCTGCATAACACGCTTGTTGAGAGGCAGATAATTACATCTATGGCCAGCTGGATGGTTGCTGACAAGAAGGAGGTTACAGGAGTGGGTTTTGGGGTTTTCCTGCTTTTTCCTCCCTTTCAGCTGTGTTGTTTTGTAAGCCTTTTCCAAGTGAGAGAAATAACCAAAAGTCCTTTTGATTTTTAAGGAGTTGGCAGGGCAATTAGAAGTTTATGTCTAATTCAGCCACTTGGTGGGNAGCACACCATTTCAGATTTCACTCTGCTGATAGTGTACTCCAGCCTCCATCACCTTTAATGGGGGGACCACTGAAGCCTGGAACTTCTCTGTTTCTGCAATCCATGGTGCAGACACACCAGGATGTCCGTAGGCTGTGTGCTCCTGCTTGGAGCCAAGCTTTCCAGCGAAGGGGTTTTTGGAAGCTGTGGGAGCCAGGTTCCCATTGGATTTCATTTAATACACAGGAAATGGTTGAGGGAATTTTGGGTGAAATTATGTGGTGCCAGATAACCAGGTAGCTCAGTCTTGTGTCAGCGTCCATAGGCTCTAGGGGTTCCATATGTTGGTGGCTCACTTCTCATTGTTGGGAGGAAGAAAGTTCATCAGGGTGATTAGGGAAGGTATTTCTCATTTATCCTTACTGAAGTGAGCAGAAGGAAGCACCCTTTGTGATGCTCAAAATGAGCTGTTTCCTGCTGCAGCTGTCACTGTAACCACAAGCATCCCACTGAACATGCCAGGGCCCTGCATAACACGCTTGTTGAGAGGCAGATAATTACATCTATGGCCAGCTGGATGGTTGCTGACAAGAAGGAGGTTACACGAGTGGGTTTTGGGGTTTTCCTGCTTTTTCCTCCCTTTCAGCTGTGTTGTTTTGTAAGCCTTTTCCAAGTGAGAGAAATAACCAAAAGTCCTTTTGATTTTTAAGGAGTTGGCAGGGCAATTAGAAGTTTATGTCTAATTCAGCCACTTGGTGGGCTGCTCTGCTATGAGGAGGTACATAAAATATCTGGAGGAAATTAACTAAAGGTCTTGCTCTACAAAAAGCAATGTCTGGTTTCAGTCCCATTGAGAACTGTCAGATGTCTTCTGTCATTTGAAACAACAGTGCAGAACTGTATTCTGAGACTTCTCTAAAATATATTGTTACTCTCTTAAGGCTGATGCTAAATGGCTCAACAAATGTTAAACTTAATGAATGTTTCTTTATGCTCGATGATTCATAAAACACACTTGAGTCGAAATTTTTAAGTGCCCTTCTCTGCTCAAGAGGCAAAAACTAAAGCTTGTGAAGGAATGGGCTATTTGGTGTATGAAACAGAAAATCTATTTTCTGTTTTGATCGCAAAATTCAGCTTGGATTTAGCATGTAGCAGCTGACAGTGCTGTAACTTTAGTCATGTCTGTCTGGTGTGTTATCTCTTTGCTGATGATGACCACAAAAAAATAAACCTAATTACTTTTGTTGGCCACAGTGTTTCCTCTTTAGAGGCTAGATAGCTAGTTTATTATCATGCCAAAAGTCTTGTATTATTTTGTTTTAGTATCCTAAAAGTTTTGTTAATAACCCAATATAAATATCAGAACTGAAACAAAAACTTAGTTTATCAGATAAGGTAACTGAATTTTGGAAAATGGAAAACTAACTAAGAAGTAGGATTTGATCTGTCAGCTAAGAAATTCAAAACAATTTATCATCTTCTCAGTGAAATCTCTCTCAATATCTAATTAAAACATTTAAATGTAAGACTCTTTGCAATAGGAAATACTAACCTGCTGAGTTCTTACAGCAGTTTATTGCATGGAGTGGATTTGATCAGTGACATAACACAATTCAGGCCAGATATTACAATTCAGATTCCTGCTTGATTACTAGTAACCTGATGCAATAAAGTCACTGTTAGTTTCCTCAGTGAGGATCACATGTCCCTGTCCTTACTGTTCCTTTATTTTGTGTTTGTAGTGTTTGTTGCCATTTCCCCATCTACTGAAAGAGAGCTGTGCAAGGAAAGGAGCTTACCTTCCTCCCTGAGAACACAGAGCACAACTGAGGAAAACTGTCCCATCTCTCGAAGGCAACCAGTTCCTCCTGCCGCCAAAGACTTGGAGAGTTCCCACAAGAAAATCAATCTGTCCTGCCCAGGTGACACTGGAAAAAACAGCACAGCTGAAGCGTTACTTCGAAATGGTGATATGCTAGGCCAGATCGCTGAGCTCACCCAGCAGAATGCTCTAATTAAAGTTCAACTGAGTAAATTCAGAGGTGCCTCTGGGGGCAAAAGTGATTGCCTACATCAGCCAGACCTGACACAAAACACACCTAGTTCAGACTCTTCACAAGGACAGGTCAGAATTTAACAGAAGAGGAAGGCTGCATCTCCCTTCTGCTGATCTGCTTTCCCATAGTTTACTGGTGCTTTTTTGTCTTTCATCTTGTCAGTTACTATTTGTTTGCTTCAGACTTGTGATTTTTTAAAAAATTATTCCATAAGCAGATCAGCAGTAGTTTCTCATATTGGCCCTATGTTGTATATGGGTGCTGAAAAGTGTGCAGCACATTTATAAGGTTCTGCTGCAAAAAGAGGTGGTGTAGCAATGTGATCCAAGCTCTTGTAGTTTGGATACTATTAGCAGTGAAAGCACTGCACCAACCCACAGCTTCTTGTCAAGCTTGTAAAATGCATATTTAAAGCCGTGTCATACACGTCTTCTGCTACTGTGACCCAAAAGCACATGAGATTGAAGTTAGTGCAGGTACATCTTTTGTAAATGTTTGATCATAGTGTATGTGCTTGTTGGGTCTGTCTTGTCAGTCCTCTTCTGTGAAAATCCCAAAGATTTTGGGAAAGAGAGACCTAGAAGGCTTCAGTTTACATGGAAAAACTTTAACCTGCAACTAATCAGTTACTCAGTGGCACCCCAGTGAGTGAAGTTAACAACACAAAAACATCCCTGCCCTTGCTACTGTCTTGCTATTATGTGTTCCATCACAGTGACTGACTGACTGTTCAATTAAGGATCCTAAAGATTTAAAATTTCTTCATTTAAATATAGGCTGAGAGTGTTGTCACTTTCTAATTGTGTTACTTTGTGTAATATTTAGCCATTTGGTTGTACAAGGTGATGCAAACTTTTAGTAAGTGTTGTTTTTGTGGAAACAATTACTGAAAGGGAGGGGAAGAGGTCAAAGCAATCAAAACCTGGCTTAAAGATGAGTTCCAGGGCACTTCTGCTAGAAACCTGCTTTTGCTTCCCCACACCCTCCTGAATATGTGTGTCTCTGATTAAGTATATTCTTAATTATAGTTAATTGCTGGACGTTTGGTGGTTTTGGTTTGGTTTGGGATTTTTTTTGTTTGGGTTTTTTTTCCTTTCTCTAATTATATGGACAATAACTGTATTTTTCCTACTTGAAGGAAGATCAATATAAAATATTGTAATGTTTAATCAGTTAAGGACTTAGATACAGGATAGTGAAAGGGACAAAATCAGATTTTTCACAGGAATTGCTATATAATTATATTCACTTTGAGTTTGAAAACTAAATGCATAGAAGCACTTGCAGTATACTGTATGCCCTCCTTGAGGGTGCAGATTGTAAATTTTTCATTGGAAGTAATTATCCCATTATCCAAGTAGAGTCATCTCATGGTATCGAGGAGCTTGGATGAAAGAAGAGCAGAGCTGAATCGCCAGAGCACAGAAGCACATGCTCTGGTCTATCAAACTGTTGCCATTGATAGACCAGCAGAAATCAGCTGCTGCTGACATGGTCCCTCCAGTGCTGCCTCCTGTTCCAGCCCCATCTCTGAATTATACCAGTAAGTACCCAGCTTCAGGAGAAACAAAAACTAGTAAGACAATGTTTTTCTCCTTTTGAGAGTCCTTATCTTACTGGATCAGTGGTTGTGGTCAGCATTACTCTTGCTGTTAATGACTGTGTGGGTACAAACACTCCTTACTTCAGAGAGCTAAAAATGCATCAGCTAAACCTCTCCGAAAGTTAGCTTCTTAGTAATTAGTCTGCTGCAAGCACTGTGCTTCATGTTAAATCTGTTCTTTGCTGTGTTCTTGTCTGAAGAACAGGTGCTGCATTTGGACATTAGTAGGAATTTTTCCACAGAAAGGGTTGTCAGGCATTAGAATGGGCTGCCCAGGGACATGGTGGAGTCACCACCCCTGGAGGTGTTTAAGGAAAGACTGGATGTGGCACACAGTGCCATTGTCTAGTTGATAAGCTGATGTTCAGTCAAAGGTTGGAGTTGATGATCTCAGATGCCTTTTTCAACCTAATTGATTCTGTGACAGTCCCTGGCGGGCAGCACTGGGCTTTTTAATCAGTCCTCTATTGTGCAGAATCTTTGAAAAATATCTGGCTTCTAAAAATCATGGCAGATTGGTTATCCTATTCTCAACCACATTTTAGTTTTTGTCTTTTGGGTACTCTTTCCATCAGAGTGTTTTGCTCAGTTACTGCCAGTGTTAATAGAAAGTAATAACTTCCAGTCATGTGAAGAGGTAAATTAGCTAAGGGAATATTCTTGCTGATTCAAGATTCATAGATTAGCTGCCATATGTAACTATAAAAAAATTACTTTCCAGGACATCTGGGCTCCTTTACCTTTTCATGGAGTCATTGTCATTACAAGCAGAACTGCACGTGACCATGTACACATGCTCTATCTGGGACACCTGTCCTTTCCCCTTGTGAAACCACAGAGGATGTATAAAGGGGGAAGGACTTGGAGAGAGGAAGGGGGAGGAGGGACCAGTGTGTGTGCATTTGCACACAGGTGCAAATGCAGTGACTCAGGGGTTGGGTCATAACTTTGGCTGTTGTAATGTAAATTCAGCATGGTAAGTAAAATCTTAATGGAACAAAGGTGAGAGATCAGAGGTCTCTAAGCCTCTAATTGCCAAAAACCACAGAAAATGTAACCGTGGAAGAATCATTCTGTATATGTGAGCATTGTCTGTAGTTGCTCTGAATATCTGCTCCCCATGTCAGTCATTTTCAGAAAGTGGGTATGAGGCTGATATTTAACTTGATGTTTTATTTCTGGTCTATATATTCTGTGAAATTGGGAAGAGGCTGTGATGCTTCTGAAAAAGATGGTAAAACCAAATGAATGTTGTGCAATGTTGCTGTGTTCTCATCAGAATCAAGCAATTATTTATTGCCTAGAAAATGCAAGGAGGACGGTTGAAGTGTCTGTTCCTGTGGCAGTGGACAGCTCCAAGGATGACCGTGTTTCCCATGGATGACCAGTATGAGAAGGTAAAAGTTCACCCTTTACTATTTCATTTTTGTTGTATCTTAATTGCCCATGCAGCAGAAATTGAAAACAATGGGAAAATTGCCATGTGTTTTTTTGGCTTTGTGGATTTCCCCTGACTTTCTCACATTCACTGTGGAAGTGTGACAAAGGTCCAATGGCTTTTTCACAACTTCCTTTGTTTGTATTTAAAATATCTGCAATCTGACATGAGACAGATGACATGTTGTGGAAGACTGCTGATGAGGGGTCCTAATTCAGGATCAGAGATACTATTCCACTTGTCACTTCCATTTTTCACTTTTTCAGTCTTATTTTGACTATTTCCAGGTCTGTAGGAGACTCCAGCAAACCTTGTTCACCTTTAAGCACCACATCAGAAAGTGCCAAATTGACTTCTGTCAGCCAAAGACCAAAGGTGAGAACTGAAAAATCTTCAGCCAGAAAATTTGATTGTTGTCATAAAAGGAAAATGATAATCCTAAGGTGGATGAAGGGGGGAGAGCTCTATCCTGTTTTAAATATCCCAAGGCTATTATTAATCGATTCATGGCAGTTTGGATTATAGACAATTGGTAAGAAGAGACCTGAGAACTAGTGACATTCATTCTTCTCTGTCACAGAGTTGTTGTTTAAAAGTGAATAACCCTTTTCTGCTGTGGCATCTTTGTATGTTAGAACTGGAAACCTTTGGAAGTCTTTCCCTGGTGGCTCCAGAGAACCTCAAGCCATGATTATGATGTACTGGTAGAGTCACAGTCAAGAGGCAAGCAAGCTCTCGCCTAGCTGTTGCACAAGTCAGTTGCTGAAGGATGAATAAATCCAATTGTAAAGAAAAAGCCCCAGTCTAGATTTCTGACTCCTGATGTGCAAAGAAAAGGATAGTCTGCATAGTGAGATGCTTTCACAGGGAACTCTGCAGTGGTACAGTCTGATAAACCAGTCACTGAGCCATTTATAGGCTTCAAAGCAACCCTGAGGACATATTAATAACCTATTTCCTAGTGTCCAAAATAATCTAAATTAGGAGTGATAAAGAGAACAGAGTTAGGGTCCAGGAGTCCCTATCCTGACAGCAAACTATACATCTCCAGATGGGAAATTTGGAATTACTAAGGAAGATGTGGCTTGAAGTAGGTGGTGTGACTCCCTCCATGGTGCCAATGGCAGACAACAATCCTAACACAAGTTGCTGTGAAACTTACTCTATATGAATCTCAACGGGTTTCTTCGTTTACAGGTAGAAACGCAAGAAGAAGAAGGATGGTTTGCATTGTCAATGCACATTATATAAAGGAAGCTGAGCTCAAGTCCTGTACTTTTAAAATATTTTTTTATGAACCACAATTCAATCACAATCTCCCTCTACAAATGTACAGTTTAACTGTGAAGTGTTTTAATGTCAGTGCCATTAGTATGACAAGGTCCATGTGCTTATTGTATTTGTGCCCTGCAGAGCAATCTTGGAAGCCCTGGGAATGTTTCTGAGCTGGATACACTGCTGTGACCTTACAGCTTTTCACCAAAAAAATCTTTCATGAGGTTGTAAACTCAGGCTGCTGGAGCTTTACAAGGAAGCACCTGATACCTCTGTTAGGTACACTGAAGGCAGGAGGTTTTAGAAATTGCCTGTGAAACTTTCTGGAGCATTTATTTGCACAAGATACGGGAATACAACGTCAGGAAGAACTGAGATGAGGGAAGGTACTTGCGTTGAAAAGGAAGCTGGAGATTAGGAAGCTGGTCTGTTTCTGGGGGATAAGGATTTGCATCAGAAAGAATTTGTTCCTTCTGTGGTTTACAGTTGCTCCCAAAAGTTGTGTTTTCTGTGCAGTTAACATGTCAGAGATTGTATCTGGACTTGAGGATTGCTTTTCAAAAATCTCATTTAATATTTTTGTAGTTAATATAAGTGACTATTTGAAGTTGAAATCAGAATCTTTATTTCCTATGTACTAAAGTATGTGCTCTTTGATACAACAGAATAACTGATACATATAATTGTATTAAGCTGGTTTGCTGTTTGTTTTTGTAATATTCTAATGACCATGGTTTTTATATTGGTTTTGACTTTTAAAAGTAGTCATTATTTTATTAGTAATGCTTACCTGATGCCTTTTCCTGGTCTTAAAATCAAGAATCAAACATGGTTAGAAGGGAAAAAGGGATTTTACCTCTGTATTTGTTTTAAGAATCCTTAGATGCGCTACGTCCAGGTGGAATGTGCTGAAATGCACACCCACAAAAGATCTGGTATAACACTATAGGTCTTACTAATTAGCATATCTATCAAAGATTCCCCAACGAGAGGCTCGAGTGAGCCCCTCTCCCCAAGGAACCTTCCCCTGGATGGTTCTATCTTAGTTTACAAAATGTGTTCTGGAGAGGACCTTGGTGTCTGGGGCATTCTGATCCCTAACTACGAAGGTTCTAAAATGTTTAGTCTCCTAGCTTGACAAACAAGTTCAAGAATGTAGGCTAAAAAACACTAAGAATACAGAAGTTATAAAAAGATATAAAAGGGGTATAAAAGAAAAGGCAAAAAATCATCATGGCATCATACCAATAAAATTTAAGACTGTGAGGAAATGCTTTGTTATCTGTTTCTTATCTTGTAGTAAACCTGGCCAAAAACATTTATGACAGAGATCTAGAAAATGGAAATAATTTGCAAGTCTGGGAAAGAAAATAGCTGCAGGTATCAAAAACTGTATTTGAGGAAGATGCCTTAAGATTTCTTTTAACTGTGAAATTTCTTCCTAAAGATAGTGACAGGGTGGAGCCAGCCTCTGTCCTTTCAGTCAGTTCAGTTTTAGGAGAACGAAGAAAATATGCTTCTCTTTTTAATTTTTTTTTCTGTTTTGTTTTTTGTAAAGGAAGGGTTCTTCTAAACAGATTCAGAAAATCTAAAAAATGTGGGATTCCAAAGAGGATCTGTTCAAATGTTCGTTGACACTTCCATGGTTTATTTTTCCAGTGTTAACTGTGGGAATTGAAGAAGGTTTATATTTCTGTATTTTGTAAAATAACAGTTAAAATTGCTTGGAAGAAATCCCTCAACTCATGAAGAGACAGGAATGCCATGGCTGGGATGGGACCACACAACCATAGTGCCCACAGGTTAATGCTGTTGCGTCTGTCAGTGGTTGCTACAAATGCTCTGTAATTAGTCTGAGAATTCCTTTTAGAATACAGGATGGGAATTAATCTTTTGAGTTGTCTAGTTTCTTTAACATGGATGTCTCTAAGTGGGAGGGACACTTCCACTCCAAATGTCTCCAGTCACCTCCCACCACCTCCTCCACAGCCTGTCACTTCCTGCGGTGCAGTCTGGGGTCACACAGTGTTCCATGGCTAAAAATGAGCCGTCCCTAGGATGTCATGGAAGTGTGTTTGCTGGAATGCTGAAGGCTAGTGTAAAGCTCAAGGCAGTGTCTGAGAAACTGTTAGTGCAGGGAGTTTTTTGGGGAGTTTATTTTTTTGTCTGTTCTAGACCAAGCAACAAACTGCAGCTGTTGCTAGAACTCACCTCAGCAGCTCCAGCTTTGCTGCCTGATAAGCAGGCTGGCCTGTACCTGTCTGAAACAAAATGCTGACTCTCATGAGACTGGCATCTGCTCCTGCAGGGAGCTAGTCTTCCTGCACACCTGTTGCAGGCAATCAGAATTTATATTTCTTTGTGTGTACGTATATGCATAAAAGTATGCTTTGTCAGGCCTCATGCTGACCACAAGTCTCATCTAAGTGAATTCCCTGCTCTCACTGCCCTGCTGCAAGGCCAGATTTTTGTTCCTAGCTGCATCTCAGTGAAATACCATACTGTGATATCCTTCTGTCTCAGGGTCCCAGCAGCAAAGGGAAAGAAAAAAAACCAACTCCATTGTCTTCTCAGCATAAGTATTAAGTGGTCACAGCACCAAGCCTGACAGAGTTCAAGAAGCGATTGGACAATACTCTCAGGTAGATGCTGTGATTCTTGGGGCTGTCCTGTGCAGGGCCAGGATTTGGAATTCAATGATCCTTGTAGGTCCCTTCCAACTCAGGATATTCAGTGATTCTGTGACCTTTTGCATGTAGAAACTTACAGCCTTTCAGATCACTTCCCTGCCTCGAATATGGCTGAAGGGGAGGTAAAAAAGATTAATGTCCTGACATCACAAAGAACTTGCTTCCTTAGAAAAGCCTCCTTGGAAAAAAATCCAAATTTCATCTTCCCTTCAGAAAATGTAGGCAGGATTCAGGAGAGATTAAAAAGAATATATATAGCAGCAGAAAGCTGAAAGTGGCAGCAGGTGGCTGGAAAGCTGCAGAGAGGAGGGGAAAGCAGGAATGTCTGGACAGAAGCCACAGCAAGGGCAAATCTGCACAAAGCCTGTGTTGCTGGGTGGTTTGGCTGCAGCTGCTGTGTTCTTCAAAGAGCTGCTGCCAACTGAAAGGGATAATGCTTGACCACTTCAAACTCTGTTTCCTGTCGCAAATCTGGAGGACAAGAGAGATCCACCCATCTCTTTTGCTGCTTTCTTTCTATGTTTCAAGTGTTACCACATCTCCATACCCTATCCTCTTCCAGTCTGCTATTTCAGGGTTAAGCCAAGCCCCTGTGTGGGATGACTGCTGCTCGCTGACTAATGGAAGGGGCAGAAATTTATGCTTCCAGGTGTGCTGTTTTTCTGCCTTCTTCCTTCACCTCTCTCAGATCCTGCTGGAGCACAAGTGTGATGTGTGACAGCAGCAGCTCACAGAAATCTACTTTGGAGTCCAGCATGAATATGAAGATACGTGGGCTTACGTTAAATAAGGTAACTTGAGTTTCAGTTTAGTTTTGTCTCCAAAGCTCAACACAAGCCTGAAGAGAAAAAGCTACTGGCAAATTTGAAAGAGAGAGTGTATATGCGTGAAGGGAGGTGTTTTTCTGAAGAATGAGTTCCCCTAGAAATGCCTTGTAGAAAGTGTGAAAAATCCCAGCACAGAAGTCCTCCCTCTCTGTCCCAGGTGGTGTCCCCAAGGAGGGGATCAGCATTGTCCTTCTGCTGCAGCTGTCATGTTCCCCCATGTGCCATCAGCTTGAAGAAATTTTGTCATGTGAAGCTTGGGCTTGGGGCAACCTACCTATGTGTGTTTGAGGCCCAGCACAAGCAAAGGTCAAAGGGCACCTCCTTTTAAAACCTCCATGGTTTTAAACTAAAAGAGGAGAGACTTAGATTAGTGAGTCCTTGGGCATAAGGCTGGACGCAGAAAGTGAGGGCTGAGGATGACACCAGCCTCTGTGCCTTAATAAATGATAACAGACTCTTGGACAAGCTGAAAGAACAGTGCAGAAATGCTCCTCTCACCAGTCAAATGCCACATAATTTCAAATGCATCTTTAGCTGAATGAGGGAGAGATTCTGCCTAAACTGGGAGATGTTTTTAAATCCTTTGCTGGATTTTCTGGATGAGGTTGATATAAATGGGAAGAGCTGTCATCTGGGTAGCTGGAAACAGTTTGCATGGAAACAAGTAAGGATGCATCAAGTTACTCCCAGACCAAGCCTGGCAGCTCTGCCACGTTCAGAGAAGTGTCTGAAACACAGCAGCTCCCAGGGCTGACAAATCCACAGCAAAATTGGACTTGCTGATCAACGGGAAAGAAACCAACAGTCAGTTCTACTTCTCTTTTCTTTGTAAATTCCCCAAATAAGCCATTTTCCACACTCGTCTAGTTGCCATTAAGCTAGGCTCTGGCACTTTGACAAGTTCTCAGTTTTCTGTCAACGAGTCTTTGGACTTTTCTGCAGTCTTGTTCACTAATGACTTTTGTTTCACCACTTTTTCAGTTTATTTGTGTCTTATGGCAGGATATCCAGAAACAGCTCCCTAAAGTTATCAGAGTAAATAGGGGCAGGAAAGCGTGAGGCATCCAATTCCAAATGTAATAAATGGGCTATGCTCACACTGCTCACACAGTCTAGGAAGGAAATTATGCTTTAAAGATTTTTTTGAATGTGCTATAAAAAGGTTTACCAGTTTTCCTCCAGAAAAATATAAACGGGAAAGCAGCATAAAGCTTTCCCCAGAACAGGCTAATTAGGAAATACAATAGAAATATTAGTCAGAAGCCCTCGAAGAAAAGGAAGAAGGAAACCATCAAATCTTCCATATCTCTGTGTAATGATCTAGTGCTTAATGATAGGAAATGAGAAGCTGATAAACAGGAAAAAGAGGAAGGAGCTGGCAGGGAAAGTGAGGTCGGGAAAGAACAGATCACCCAGAGCAACTAGTCTGGGAGGCTCTGATAGACATCATTAACAATAGGAGCAGGAAAACAAGTTTAAAGAGGACTTCATTTCAAGTAAATCTGGGTCAAATGAGAATAGTTAGCCATCCACCAACTCTTGCGGCAAAAGGAAAACATTTGTTGTAATTTTAATGACATTTTCGTTGTTTCATTTATGTAACTATGCTCCTTTACTGCCCTCCAGTGCATACAAATTAACACATTGGTTTTTCATCCTTAAATTTTGACCAGTTACAAAGCAAACACTGGATAATCCAAGATGGGAGAGGGTCTCTCAGTCAAGTTCTTCCAGTGCTTTGCAGACCAATATGCTTAACTGAAAATATTCACAGAGCTCCAGTTTACATGTCCATTGAGTTGCCTTCCACAATGTAGGACGTTGTGGCACAGGGGCTTCCTCCACTGACTGACAGTAGCCAAGAAAGCAGTATTATGGGGAAAGTAACCCAAGTGAATCATGAGTTTGTACTAAAGCAGCTCCTGTTTTGTGGGTCACTGGGTTTGTTTTTTGGGTGGGTTTTTTTCTGCATTTCTGCTTTTCCTTTCTTTCCCCGAGTCTCACAGGGCTCCTTTGATGATCCTCTCCAGCCCATTTCACTAAGAACTTCCTCTAATCATCCCGAGGGTGCTCCTGCTTTGTGTTGGTAACTCATAAATACATTACTCAGCAGGGATCTGTGCTCCAACCAGATCAATGGCAGGGCAAGTGATAGGATCAGATCAGCTGGGCTGGATCCTCAGATTTCCTCTGCCACTGCCAGTTATGGCTTATTCCACCATCTCTGCAGCGATGCAAGATGCTGCCATTCTCTAGGTAGCTCACCTTTTCTGCACAAAAGTGACATTATGACTCTTCCCCTGTTTTCTTCCCACACCCATGTTTACATTTACTATTCTTTCCGCCACCATGATTAAAAGAACCAATCTTTCTTTGTGACAATACTGAATATAGTTATCAAGTCATCTTCTCTCACAATTACTGCAGCTTTTATCCTCTAACCTCTGCAGCAACCACTGTTATAGTTAACTGCTAATAATAATTCTGAAGAAGGCTGTTGGAAGACCTTTCTTCTTTTGTTTGGCTTTGAGGTTGAAAACACTTCATCATGACCTAAAACTTTGATCTTGTATTACAACATAAAAGACACAGAAATTTTTGAGTGCATCAGAAGAAGATGATTTCTGTGTTAAGCCATTGTGCATCGGGGGGTGTTAACATCTGTTACAAAGGAAATTTTTACTTGTGTTATATACAGATATTAAGTATTCATCCACTGCTCTGTGGTTCTAAAAACAAAAACCTGACTGGAGATCTTCCTTTTTGTTGATTTTTGACTTAGGGAACTGAAACTCCACAAGTCTCAAATGTTCTTCACATTACATTGGTATTCAAAAGGGCCAGCAGGATGGGACAGGTAAGATACTGAATGTCCTGGGCCAACTAATGGAGAGGCTGGTAAAGAGTTCGATCATTAAGGGCTGAATGTGGTACACTAGAGGAGGCTTTATAGAAAAGAGCTTTTTCAAAACAAGAGAAATTGGTTTCAGTCCTTGAAGAGCTTACACATCAGACTGATAAAAGCAACCGTGTAGATGCCATCAAAGTCCAAGGGGCATCATGCAGGGCTTCACTGACGCTGGGCTTTCAAAGCCTGCCTTTTACAGTATTCCTAATTCCCAGGTGCAGTGAATGAAGAGAGACAGGGTCCGTCCCGGTGGGCAGTCGCAGGGAAGCCTTGCAGTGTCTCTGTTAAAAGTTTCACTGCTCTCGCTCAGCTGTGCCGCGAGTTCTCCACTGATACGAAGGAAATACCACCAAGGCCTGGGGGCATCCAGCAGACCGGCAACGGGGCTGCAGAGGCCAGTCAGGCGGTAAACCTGGAAGTTTTGAACTGGAAGAAGTGGAAACACGATCTACCGGCGGTGGGGTGGGAAGGGGCCATTTCCCACACAACCGACTGAGACAACCGCGCAGGTGCCAAAGGAAGGGGGCAGCGGGCCCGTCCCTCCGGCGCCTCGGGGAGGGGGACGAGGACAAAGGGGGCTGCCGGAGCCCCTCCGGCGTCCTTGGCCGGAGGAGGAGCGGCGGGCGAGGCAGCAGCGGCAGCCCCCGCCCCTCACAGCGCGGCCCCCGCGCCCCTCACGGGGCGGGCGGCTCTGGGGCGGGAACGACCCTGTGTGGGGCGGCGCGGGGCGTTCCCGGCGGGAACGCTCGGCGGAGCGGCCGTGAGGGGCCGCGCGGGCTTGCCGGCATG
>VZTI01002053.1:16002-55227 GCA_013397865.1 Struthidea cinerea
GGCCCGGGCGGGGACACCGCGGCTGGGGGACGGCGGGCAGGGATCCACTCAGGGCGAGCCAGAGCAGCAGCTGGCGTCTCTCCCAGTTTTTACCCACCGCTCACCACCCCTGCCTGGAGGATGCCCGGAGAATGGTCCGTACTCAGGTGGGGACCAGAAAGCTGCTAGCATAGAATCATAGAATATCTGGAGTTGGAAGGGATCCACAAGGATCATGGGATCCAAGTCCTGGCCCAAGACAGCACCAGGAATCCCATGTGCCTGCGAGTGTTGTCCAAACACTTCTTGAACTTCTTGGGAGTAGGTCCGTCAGCCATGTTACTGGCCATTAAGTCCAAAATCAGGCCACCCTTTGCCTGTAGTGGTGTCCACATGCTGGTTTGCATTTCGGTTTAGTATCCCTGGGCAACAGGCATGGGTATGGGCAGGTACTAGCAGAACAACAGCCTCTCATGCTGTACTGCCCCGCTTTGGAGAAGACACGTCTCCCAAAGGAAAATGGGGAAGATAATCTGCTCCTCTGCCTCTCTGCACCTCCAGGACCATTTACTGTGTGTATGTGTAAAGGCACCATTAGGCAAAGTGAAAGGAGATGTGTGGAAGTCCTGCCTATTGTGGTTGCTACCTGCTAATGATCCACCCGTGTGCTTGCCTGCTATGTTTTGTAGAAGTATTGTAGAAAGAAGAGGTAACTGCAACAGAGTTAGGAGTTAAAGAGGAGAGGGGTGCAGTGGCTTGTAAGCCAGGCAGAGGATGGACAGCACTAAAGAACAAAAGTGATATAACGCCTGAATGGCCTTCTGAAGCAAGGAGGTGACAGGCAGGGTCAGAAAAACACCCAGCAGCACGAACCAGGGAGGCCTCAGCCTGGGTTAAGCAGCTCAGTCTATTCCCTCCAGGTTTGCTGCTCCTTTCCACTTGATTAGCAAATTCTTTCCCCAGAAGGAACTGAGACATATTCCTCCCTGCCCTGCCTTCCCCCCCCCGCCCCCACATACTGGTGCCTGCGGGGAAAATGGTTTAGGCTCTTAGTTACCTTTCCACTCCGGGTTTAATTTTCAGCATACCATTCTGATTAGCTAATGCCTCGTACCCCATGGAGCTGCTGAAGAGTGATAAAAGACCTTTAATAGCAACCCGCTGCACTGACAGGAATAACTGCAGAAGGGAGAAAGCAGCAGAAAATTTGTCCCTGTGACCCACTTCCTATAGTATTCATTGCTATCATTTTTTCACCCCACCTGCATCTACAGACTCTCACTTGATTTAGTTGATGTCGGAGGAGAACAAGGGCCAAGAAAAACCATCTTGAAAGGATTTCGTGGTGTGTAGGGAAGGTTTCTATGGTTCTGAGTGCCATGGTTGTGCTCCTTGGAACAAGTGAAAGAGATCTTAGGCTGAAGTCACACAATACTGGAAGGCTTTGAAAATGTGGTGGATCCAAGGGAGATTAGTGGGAAGCAAAAGGAGTAGCATAAGGGCCTGTGGTGAGGTTGCTTTGTGTTACCAGAGCAACTCTGCAGAGCTTGGTACTTGGAGTATGTCTTTGCTTATGGCTTGGAGCTCCCATTGCAACTGCCACAAGTCATTAGTGCAGGAGACAAGGAAGGAGAGGAGGGTTTTGCATCCTTCTCAAAAACTAGCTGCCAGTGTCCAAAATAGCAGAGAATGGGAATATGCTAGTGCTGCCCTGTGACATGGTAGATGTCTGGGTTATAACAGATTCTCTGTGTCCCATCCTTGGCCTCTTCTGAGCAGGACCTACCCTGAGCGGTATTAGAGCTCACTTGCCTTGTGTCTGAAATCAGTGCTGACCATGCAGTCAGGGAGGCTCAGGGAGCCTGAGAGCAGCTCCTAATGAGCTCCTCCTTTGTGTGGAGCCTAGTTCTCAGGAGAGCACGAGTCCTTTCAGGGAATTTCAGTGGGGACAGGAGGGAGCAGTGCACACTACAACTTGCAGCCTGTATAGAAAGGCATTTGCAAAGGGTCTCAGTGTTTGCATTTTGTATCCAACATGCATAAAGTGATTGGTGGTTGCTCCTGCCTAGGAGACAGAAGAAGACGGCCTCCCATGCTGTGACAGAGCTGGAGAACACCAAGGATTGCAGCCAGGCTGGGAAGCCTCTGCTGTGCCCCTCCCATCCCATGGAGGAGCTCAGGCTATTCTGCGAGCAGTGTGACCAGCCCGTGTGCCGGGACTGCGTTCTGGGCAAACACCGTCAGCACCCCTGTGATTTCACCGGCAATGTCATCCACAGGCACGGGGACGCCCTGCGGGAGCTGCTGAAGAGCAGCCAGCAGCACATGGACACCCTGGAGGATGTGCTGAGCCAGGTTGATGAGATGGGCAGTGCCGTCCGCAGTCGTGCAGAGGCTGTGGCCGCAGAGATCTGCCAGTTTGCCAGGGGCTACGTGAAAGCGATTGAAGAGCACCGGGACCGGCTGCTGAAGCAGCTGGAGGACTTGAAGGTGCAGAAGGAAAACCTGCTGCACTTGCAGAGGGCCCAGCTGAAGCAGCTGCTGCTGGACATGAGGACAGGCGTGGAGTTCACAGAGCACTTGCTGATGAGTGGCTCAGATGTGGAGATCCTTGTCACCAAAGGGGTGGTGTCCAACCGTCTGACAAAGCTCAACAGCATTGCTTACAGCACCCACCCCAGTGTGGATGACAGGATCCAGTTCTCCCCTCACGAGAGGGCAGGGCAGTGTTGCGGCTATGAAGTTTTTGGAGCCATTCTCAATAAAGTGGTTGATCCAGCCAGATGTACCCTGCATGGGGAAGGTAATGAGATGCTGTACAGCAGCTGAATGGGAGTGCACTGCTCCCTGAAGTCACCCCTCTGCTCTCTGTACTCACGTGGTGTGCAGCTTCTGGCACTGTTGGCTCCCTGCTATCCAGTCATTGACCAGGGGCAGAGGTAGAGCTCCAGCAGAGGTTGCATTGCCTGCCTATGGGAGCTGTGCTGGGCGGGGAGCCAGGCAGCTTTTCTCACCCAGATGTGCAGGGCATATGGGACTGCCCTTCACAACATCACCAACCTCAGCATGGGGCTGAGGCGTGAGGAGGGCTCACTCGGGGGATGGGAATGGCACCTGCAGTGGCAGGACATGATGCTTTCCCGGTGGCCCTCAGCATGAGCCCAGGCAGATCCACTTTGTGGCTGAGTGAGTAGGTTCATTTCCATTATGGCTTCCACTGACATTGCTGTGGGAATACCTGGCATTGATGGTTTCATGGATATTTGCTTACTAAGGACTTGGAGCAGGGCCAGCAAACAGAAAATGTTCAGACCATCCCACAGAGCACAGCCAGCTCTGGTCAGTAACAGCCTGTGCAGGGAAGGTGAGACAGACCCAGGGCTTCTCAGATCCCTCCCATGCCAAACTGTAGTGTTTGTAGGTGTTGAGTTTTCTGGTGTTCCACACTGCACAGTGGGGCTGTTCCTTCTTCCTCTGGGTTGCGTGGTGCATCTTGGGGCCTTCTGGGAAGGTGCCAGCTGGGCTTAGAGTGACAGGAGAAAGACCCCCTTGGTCCATACAGATCTCTGGGCTAAACCTGCCAACCTCAGAACCTATAGCTGCCACCCTATCCTGATACCCAGTCTGTTGACTTTTCCCTGTGAGTGGAAGGAGCTGTACCCCCAGAAGCAAAGTCCTGGCTGTGCTCTGATGGGGCTGCAACTCTGCAAAATAGGTGGGAGGTGGCAGTCATGGCTTGACTTGAATCCTTTCTAGTCCTGTTTCTTTCTGGTTTTGTTTTGTTTTGTTTTTTTTTCCAGATCTCCACAGCGCCCGTCAGAACCAGCTGAGTGGCTTTACCCTGCTGTGCAAGGACACCACAGGGGAGCGCATGGGGCGGGGAGGAGAGGCCGTGCGGGTCACCATCACCCACAAGGACAAGAGAGACTGGTGGGTATTTCACCCAAGAAATCCCTGGTCACTGGCTTTGCCTTCCTGCCTCCCTTACCCTGGCTCCCTGCTTGCTTGGACAGGTGGGAGGATGTGCTTGAGCAAGTGGGTCAGGATCTGTAGAGGAAAAGGCACTACTCTTTCTCCCACAGGTACAGCAGTGCTTCCTACTGGTTGTATTTGGCTGGACAGTGATTGCTGAGATTTGTATTGAGTCTTTGAGTGATTTGGGCTTCTTAAAGGATACAGCTCCTGGTGTGTGTTGCTAGGCACGGTCAGAGGGAGCTGTTGTTCCTCCAGCAGACCCCTGGGGCCCCTGCTGTTGTTAACACCCAATAAGTGTAAGTCATTGCAACCCTTGAATGACCATCCCAGTCAGACAGAGAGTTTACCAACCTCACGAGCCTCTGACAGCTGATGGAAGTGCCTACTTCGTGTTCTGGAAAAAGAATCTGTATTGTGCTTTTGTCCTTTTTCCTGTAGTTGTGAGCATTGAGTACTTCAACATGTTTGGAGGTTTTCTAACATGTTGCAAAAGCAAAAGCAAGATATATATCTATTTAGCTCCTCAGTGTTTCTACAAGGAAAATGACCAACCAGAAAAAATTATAGCTGTTTCCAGACCACACTTGTCACTAAAGAGCAGCCAGGCGCAAAAGCAGAACCAGTTGGGGGTCCGTTTTTAAGAAAAATATCTATTACTTTACAGTAGTTGGAACCAGATGTCAGCATTAATTTGTTCCAGGAACACTCACGATGGGATCACCCGATGAAAAAAAGGGGCAGGATGCTAAAACCCTTTGCTATGTTGACAAAGCACAGAGAAGCAGTGCTAGCTGCACAGATGCTTATCAACGGAGCATCATTGTCCAAGAATATTGTTCCAATGTACCTTCCTTCCCTAAGTGCACTTAAGGTGTAGGAAGGTGCATGCCTGAGGGGTTTGTGGATTTCTCTGGGTGGGGTAGAGGTCGCTGTGGCCACATTCACTCAGTTTCCTGCTCTTGCCTGTATTCAGTTGCTACATGGGTTGTTGAAAGCTGTCTGGCTTTGCTTTGAGGCACAACAGCTGCAGAAGAGTGTGAAGTATCACCACACAGTTCATGGCAGGAAATTATGTAGGCAGCTGTATTGATGTGAAGTGTTGGGGGTAGGGAATACAGATTATAAACTGTCATGTCATGGTGCCGGGAGACTAATTAGTGGGGATTAGCAAGAACACCTTCCTCAATGCAGAGCTGCCTGATAATTGTCTGTGGGAAGCTTTCTATCTTCTTGTGGAGCAGGCAATTAATCCTCCAGTAACCAGCTGAGGCTTTCCCTCTAGCACTCTGTTCACCAGGGTTTCTTGTGAAACACAGTGAGCTTCACTACGAAAAGGGAGAGTTCACCATCAGGGACCTAGAACTCCTCAGCATTGAAGGGAAGAGTTGGGGTCAATGCAGCTGGGACAGTGGTTAAAGTGATTCAAACCTACCCTATTGTATCCTGTCTTCTTAATGGGTTTTTCTGGAGGTAGCTGCTTGCTGAAGCTGTGAATTTACCCCATTTCTGTGGGCTCTTATCTGATGGGATAATCTGACTTGCAAGCGTGCTGTGTGTCATCTGCCTTTTCGGAGTGCAGGTTGCTACAAATCCTTGCAGTGCAGCTGGCTTTGTGACTTCCTTTGTATGGTATTTGCAGCTTCCAGTAGCCGGGGTGTGTGAAAGCCACTCTAGGCCAATCTAGGCCAAACTCTGGTTTACACTTAAAGCAGTTTTCTGCCAGTCAGTGACCTCTTGGACTTCTCTCTGTTCACAGTGCACTCAAGCCAACAGTATGTGATAATGGTGATGGGACCTACTGTATTTCCTACAGCCCTGAGGAGCCAGGCTTGTATGCTGTCTGTGTCTGTGTGAAAGGGCAACATGTGCAGGTAGCATTTCTTGTTTCTCTTGCACTGCTTCTTCTTTACCTGCTTTTCTTTTCTTATGTACTTGCTTTAAATCTTTCTAAGGATTACCTCTACCATGTAGCAGTTTAAGGCTGGGCTTAGTGACCTGTGATTGACAGGGTCACTCGGTGTCTGAGAACTCAGACACATCTGACAGCACCCACTGCAGCAGCCTCTCTGTTTGCTTGTCCTCTGCAGGGCTCTCCCTTCACTCTAATGGTGAAGCACAAGTTCCGTGAGCACCAGGGGGTGTTTCACTGCTGCACGTTCTGCTCAAGTGGAGGCCAGAAAGCTGCTCGCTGTGCCTGTGGTGGGACCATGCCAGGTGGGTGCTCAGCTCTCCCCACACTGCTGGGATCTGGAGGATTTGTTGCACTCGGCCCTCCCTAGTGGACACAGGTGTGAGGAGATACTTTGGCCCAACTCCCGCCTTGCACATGCACGAGGACTGTGGTAAACTGTATGTACACACGTTCTGGTGGGGTGACTGCAGCAGTGAGAAATGCAGCAGGACACCCCGAGGGTCTCTGTGGCACATCCCATAGACAAAGACCTGAGCCAGCTGTGTAGGAGGTGGATCAGGACACCTCAGCCTTTCAGCCCTTCTGAGTGAGGCTGAGCATTGCGTCTGCAGTGTTCCTGTTCCAGTGCTGGCGTGCTGTGTCACACAGTGACCAACTCTACTCTGGACAAGCCTCACTCCGTGTTGAGGACAAGAGTTCAACACCCTTACTTGTTTAATCCCAACCAGCTTCCCTGTCCTTAACCTGCATGTGTCATCATGTGTTTTGCATGTTTTTAGGATAGAACTGACCTCTTCCTTTTTCTGTGCTTGATCCGTATCTTTGGCCATAGCCACAAGCAGCTGGCATGGGGTTCTGGATGCCCATGTATTGTTTTATTCAACAGGCAAGGGGACAGAAATCTTCAGCTTTCCCCAGCTATTGAGATGAGTTGTTCTTTCTTTATGGATCCCTGGCAATTTTGACCTTGAATATGCTGTGTTCTCATCAGCACATTTTAGAGAAGTCCTGGGGCCAAAGCCTGTAACACACTGGGATTTTCTGGCCCACTTTGGGTTGAGCTGCTGGTGCCTCTTCTCTTGCAGGTGGGTACCAAGGCTGTGGCCATGGACACAAAGGTCACCCTGGTTGCCACCACTGGTCATGCTGTGGACAAGTGAAGGAGAGCTCAGAGTGTTTGTGTGCTCCACCCAGCGACACCTCCCAGAGGAGTTTGCTCAGGACAGTGGCACTCTGAGCAGCCAGGTGAGCTCCTGGGAGCCCAGGCCACTGCTGCTGGTTGCTCTATGAGCACAAATGATCCATGAGGATCCATATGATTGATCCCTGCATAGCCTCGCTGCCAGCAAACAGCGTGATGGGTGTGAGCTGAGAGGAGGGGATGAGGGAAAATAAAACTGTGCCTTATGTTCCACCCCGGGGTGTGTATGCAAAGTTATTTTGTGCTCAAACAGGAGCAAATTCTGGGAATTCGACTGCTGCCTGCACTTCTGAGGACTTGGGGTCCGTGGGGACATGCTCTAAAGGGAAACTCAGTATGAGCAGTTACCTCACAGGAGGGTCAAGATGTGTCCCACTCTGTAGGGTCAACAGCCTCTGCTGTCCTCCTTGATGAGGTCAAAGCTGCTCATTGGGGCACATTCCAAGGGGTTTGTGGTCATGCCTTGAAAAGGCAACCTGAATATGGCTTCTACCTCCCTGTCGGATACGCATCTGGATTCCAGCCTTGGATGTGTGCACATAGCACGCTCATGCTTCTGGGAGCTGCTCTTTTGTTTGCAACTCCTACACTTTCTCCAGGTGAACTGTAGTCTCATTGTACCCTGCCTGCAAAGTAATGTATCTGCAGGAAGTCCAGGAAAACCTCATGGCACTGATGAGAACAGGAATTGGAGTATCATTCACCCGGTCTGTGTGTTCTCCACGGAGATGATGTGGGACACGGTGCTGCTGGGGGTGACGCGGGAGCCAGGGGAGTGCCCAGCTCACCAAGGGAAGATCTGCAGACAGTTTGAGCATCAGTAGGAGTCACAGACATAAGTTTGCAATTGTCCAGAACTGGAGCACAGGAGATGGAACACAGCAAAACTCCTGGATTTGGCTTGTGCAGCCTTGGCAAGGCTCTTTTTAGAAGGAGAGCTTGTCCCATTTTCCATAGGGAAAGGGGGATATATATATATATATATATATATATCTATCTAGATCGATCTATCTATCTATCTATCTATCTATCTATATCCTGGGCTTGTACACATGCTATGAACCCATAGTTGGGGAAATGGTATCTGTGATGAGGAAGAAGCACTTCCCTGGAAGGGCAGTTGCCAACTTGCTGGCTGTTGCCAGCTGCTTGCCTGGGTGAAGCAGACACCCTGAGTACCTTCCTTTACAAAACACATTCATGTCATTGAGGCTGGGAACACCTCTGCCCTAGGGGTAACTTTGACAGTAGGTGTGGGTGGCTAGGGACTCCTAATTCTGCCTGAGGAGCTGGGCACAAAGGTCTGACTGTTGGTCACTCGGGGAGAGGAATGCTGCTCCACTGTCAACAGCAAGGACTAGTTCTTGCTTTCTGCATTATGATAGCTGGCTTGTAAATAGTAGAAACCTGCACTGTTTGCTTGCTCAGCCTTAGAAGTCTCTCATCAGTTGTTTGTTCCTCTTACAAAGCCAGTTTTGGAACTTCTTCCCAGAAAAGGAGATAGGTAATCCTTATGCAAATGCTGTTTATAGCTTTCCATTAATCATCCAGAAAGGGCTGTCGGACAATCAGGGGAAGGTTAGGCAGTTTAAATCTCCAAGTTAGGCAATTTAAATCTCCAAGTTGCTGACTCTGAAATTTCAAAGTGAAAGTTTAGTTTGAGTTAACCTTTAATGAAACAAACAGTAACTTATTCTCATCCTTGCTATGTACAGAGTCAGTGCTCAGTGCAGAATGTGATGTAAACCAAAATTCCTAATTTTTTGTGTCTATTTCTTGCCCCCCACCCCACTATGTGTGTTGTTTTTTCTCAGCGCCTCCATGCTGTCTTGCAGAGGGAACACGTAAGGCCAGCACTACCTTCTAGGCACATAATTTCTGTCTAAAAACATCTTAGTCCTCTCAGACAGAGGAATGTGTTTCCTCTTTGTGTTAGGTATCCCTTACACACCCTGTCGCCGACATTTTCCAAGAAGCTGTTTGTCAGAATTACACCAGTGAACACATAAACCCTTCTTGGAACTGCAGCTCTCCATTTGACATGGGCAGAGCAGTTTTCTGACAGCTTGGCTCAGGCCCTGGTATTGATTTTTTCTTTTTGTTAGACTTGAAGGCTCAGTTGGTCCCAGAGATAAGGAAGTATTGTCCAGATACCACTGTGTGTCTCGCCCAGGAGGGCTGTGCATGAGGATATCTTGAAGAACCATGGTCAGAAAAGACTTAATGACCTTCATCACTTTGTGGGGGGTAGGTGTAAGTGTCCTTCCATTATTTGCCAGCAGCCTTTGCCCTCAGTCTTCATACTTCAGAGTACTTTGCAAATGAATATATCCTTCTGATCTGCTGGAATCTGACATTGGACCCCAACAACCATTCCCAAGATGGGCTTCCAGTACTCTGTTGGTAAACAACCTGGGTCAGGTGGTGGATTAGGAGGCGTAGTTAGTCTGCTGGGCTATATGACATTATTTCTGTCCAGCTGGTCCTTGAGATAGTAAAGGTATTTTCAAGACAGATATGAATGCTGTGCTGACAGAACTGCAGTGGTAGATATTGATTTTTTTTTCCCAGGACAAAAGCTCTTGTTGATAAAACTGCCTGTCTCCAAAATTTGGGGAGAAAATTGGGGATGAACATGAGGAGGGGCTTTGGGAGGCAAGAGGAGGAGGATTTACTCTTTCAGTAGGGAAAACAGAGTGTAGCTGGAAGAGAAACCATCAAGAACGAGACTGTGGAAAATGTGGAAGGATGCCTAGAGCCTGAAAGACTCCATGTAGGGTGCTTCCGGAGTCAGGGTCAGGCTAGGGTATCTCTCCTTTCTTATAGAGGCAAACCACAGCGCTTGTGGCTCTGTTCCATGAGTGTCTATTTTGTCCCGGAAGATCTCAGGAGCAGAGGAGATTCTGGCTCAGATGGGCTTCTTGACCTTCCCATGGCAGAAGGTGATTCCCAGGGGTGCACTGATGGAAATGCCATGTCAGGACAGATCCTGGCAGTGGCTCACATGCAGGGTAGAGGACTTTGTGTGTTTGCAGCCCAGGGTGGCTCAGCACCTCCTTGTTTTGAGAGACGAGGGCTTGTTCTGAGTGCTGCTGCTTCCAGCTTCCCTTCACAGGCAGGTGAGGCTGATAACAGATATTGCGAATAAGGCAGCATCAAATTCTCCTCCTTCCAGATCACTGGCCTTCTCATTCATTGTGCTTCTCAAGCATCTCTTGACATCATTGTTACAGATGTGGGATCATAAGGCTGGAAAGATGTCCTACATTTTGGGTCAAACCCCAAGAATATCTTTCATCTCTTTCAGCTTGCTGGCTGCCTACACCTCTGTGGAACGCTCTGTCAAACTTGGCTGCTGGTCAGCTTGCCACAAGTCCATCTTCTCCTTCACTGATAGCTCCTGCAGCGTTCCAGTGACACTGAAATAAGGTGTGAACTTTCCCTAGGCAGGGGACCTCTTCTGTAGGGTACCAGCTGCTGGGCCCAGCAAAGCTGGTAGCACTTTTTGCCTGCTGTTGCCTTCTCCTCAGTGAAGGCGGCTGATGTGTCCCAGGTGTCCACCAGCTCTCGCAGATCATGTGGGACCAGATCCTGGTGTCCATTTGGTTGTATTTGCTAAGATTGATAAGAGCTGGGCAGATCGTGTGGTCAAAGATCCTTGGTTTCTTTGGGAAATCCTGAACACCTCTTGGGATTTTTTTGCAGGATGAGCATACAGACAGGAGTAGGCTCCAGCATGAGCTGCTCAGAAATGAGCAGAAATGAATGTGGTGTTGCCCTGGGGAATGGGACTTGTCCTGGTCCTGCTGGGGCTGCCTATGCCCGAGAAGCAGACATGTTTTTCTGACATGGAAGTAACCTGATGACTGTGCAATGGAGTGTGCTGTGGCTGACCCGGAGTTAACTGGAGCTGAAAGGGGATACCTTGTCTGCCCACTGCACACGAAGCTGTAAATCAGGTGTCACCACAGCCATTAATCAAGTGTCACCAAGGACAACAGGCTATTTCTTAATGTGCATTTCCCACCAGGCTGCTGTGGTCTAGAGCTATTCTTAGCTTCTAGTACTGTCCTGCTAAAGTATGAGAGGCTTCATAATCAGCAGAATGCTAACAAATAAATGAGGATTTTTTTTCCAGATTATCATCACTGACCAGTATTTATTGGTCTTGATTTTAACCTCTGGTTGTTGCAGAGAAAGTAGTTTGGGTTTTTTAGGTGCTGGACTGTTCCTAGTTCCTCTGGGCATCTTCAGCTCTGCATGGGAAAGCTGTTCACTCCCACTAACCATCCAAACTTGCTGGAGATAGCTACAGACTGTCAAAAATCCCCTTTTTCCCATCCTCCCTGGAACACAGTCCAGATGTAGATGTCAGGATATGCAGGTTCCCTTTCGGGAAACTGAACACAGTGGTGCAAGCTGCCTTCTGTTTTCTACTCTTTCACAACCTCTCTGCCCTTCTCAACCTCTTATGCCCAAGAACTGCTCATCCTACCCTCATCCTCATCTGAGACCAAGCCCAGAGGGAAAGACCTGCAGGGTGTTGCAGGTGCCATTTTCTTTCCTGTACATGTTTCGAAGTGCACCACAATGGCAGACCTGAGAGCAGCAGGAGCTGGCCTCGGGGCGGAGAGGTAGTTTGGCCTGAAGGAGTTCAGTGGAATTAAACAGCAGTCAGAAAAGGGGCCACTGCGAAACCTGTGTGGCTCTGAGAGCACTGCCAAGCCTGGAGGAGCCTCTTAGCACAGCACAGAAAGTGTGGGGAGACTCACACTGTGAATGGGGCCAGGAGGGAGACCCGCAGGTGGGACCCCTCTCCCCAGTGCCAAGAGAATGGTTGGAGATTTTTATAAGGACACCTGAGCTCATCCTGGATATGACACAACCCCTCAGTGATGGGTAAGTTGCAGATCTCCTGGGACACTTGTGCGCTCTAACCCCAGGCTTAGCTGGCTACCAAACCACAAGCTGTGCTATTTTTTTCTTTAGTAAGACATGTTTCTTAAATGGATGTGTAGGAGGTATCTTCTTTTGCCCCAGTGTCTAACCAGGCCTCCCTGCTTTTGACTGCCCTTGTGGGGGGAGTTGAGATGCTCAATGCTTCCTCATTCCTGAGAGTTCAGTGCTTGGGCTCACCACTCCTTAGCTGCATTCAGTTATTTAAGCAGGACAGCTTGCATATATCATGCAAAGGACAGGTGCTGTGCTGAACAGTGTGGGACCTTCACCACCTGGTGTTTGGCTTGTCTCCGTAGATGGCTTCCCAAGGCCAGGTCGTTTTCTGGAGGTATGGTACTATCTGCACCTGCTTTGGGAGAGGGGAGGGAGGGAATTGCATTTTTCAGACTCTTGGGATGTATCACCCTGCTGCCAGGAGCTTTCAAGACAGTGGTTCTTTGCACCTTTACTATACTGCACTCATTAAAGGTACTTAAATACCAGTACATCTTGTTTATTACAATTAGTAGGGCCGTGCATGTATCAGACACCCATGTGCAGGTCATCAGCTGTAGTCAGGATGCAGATGTGAGTCCTATAAACAGCATTTGCTAGAATTTGTAGCTCAGGATTGAATGCTGTGGTAGACTGGGGTAGCAATGCTTGAGGAAGGCTGTATTCCTGCTGTTGTAGGTTGGGGTTTCAATGGCTTGAGGAAGGCACACCATTCCTTCTGCTGGTCCTCAGACAGTTACTTAGGTTTCCATCACATCAGCTTGCTGTGGGGAGAAAGAAACTGTCCTCCACAAGTTTCCTTGCAGTGTGGGGCAGGAGTAAGAGCTGGGAAGACATTCTCAAGACATTCTCAAATGCTTCTCATTTCAATGAGCCCATTTCCTTTGGAGCTATTGACCAAATGCTGGTGAACTACAGTTGGAAAAAGAAGTCATAAAAATATCTACCTTTTATCCTCATCTCCTGATTAGTTGAAAATAACCCCCATCAGATGGATAAAATGGCAAACTTTTTCAGCCTCTAGTGAATGTGGACTGGGCTTCCATCTAAACCTCACTGCTTGAACAGAGACAGCAACAAGCTGTGTCTTTCCATCCCAGGTGTGGACTTTCCAGACTGGATGGAGACAGAGGGTCCAGTGGTGTGTGAGACAGTCCTGCTGGCATTTATTCTGTGGAAAAGGTTTCAGCTGTTACCACTATCCATCCCGTGTGAGCTGAACAGCAGTGGGGAAAAGGACAAGCCACACGTGAACAGAAGAGACATGAGCTTTGTCACATGGGGAAGAACTAAATAGCAATATTGTCTGCACCTATTCACTGACATGAGTGAGGTCGCCTGTAGACACAATGTCACACAGTCTAAATATTCCCTGGGCACTGTATTCCTCATGTGTCTGGAATGCACGCAATAACCAGCTCTGTTATTCTCAAGAGGCAGCCCAGCCAGCCTTTGTCACGGAAATTAAGTAACTGATAGGTGTAAAAAAATGCACATCTATCTCTTGCTGCTCTGAAAACCTTCCTCCTGCTCTGCCAGTGCCTCTGCCTGCCCTGCCAGGTTACTGGGAGAAGCAGGCTTCCTTCAGGGACATTTGCTATTCAGGCTAATCCTGAAATGCAGAAACAGACCAGAGAGAGGGGTGAATTTTCCAGGAAGTTTCAGAGAAGCAATGGAAGATTTCTGCTGATTTCAGGAAAAAGCAAAACCAACTAAGGAAACAAAACCAAAACCAAAACCAAAAAATCCCCAACAAAAACAACAACAACAAAACTCCCTGAAGTGCTGAAGAATATCAGCTGCATATTGGAATAGAAACCCTGTTGTTTTGGGTCACCACTGCCATGCTATTTCTTTTCCACTGTGAACTTTGATATAAGGAGGAAGGCAAGGGGCCTTCAATATCTTAATCTTCCACTTCTTTTGACCCTCTAAGCCCGTTCCTGAGGGAGAGCTTAGTCCAAGTGAAGCTAGAGATCTGGAGGATTAGGACGGCTGCCTATCCCAGCCAGGCTGCAAGCCTCTCCCTGTCCGTGGGCTGTGCTCAGCAGCATTCAGGCAGGGAATGAATGGATGAATTTAATGCCAAATTTGATTCCAATTTGATTCCAAGTTTGGCTGATGAGGAACAAGACTATGGAAAAGAGGGGAGGATGCACGGAGCAGCATCCCACAGGCTGTCAGATTGGTGCTGGGAACTGAGGGTGGTGTCAGGGCTCCAACTGGTGCATCCTCAACCACCTGCATCAGTCTGTTTCCATGCCTTTAAAACAGTGGAGGTACTAGGGGTGCTGACACACAGAAAATTGCTTTTTGCTGGAACTGCTTGAACTGGACTGCTGAAAAACACAGCTACCACCAGCATGTGGTCAGGATGCCAGGTTCCTCTTGTTCACTCTGCACTCCAGATCTACTTGTTACGCACAGTGGGCTCCCAGGCAAATCTTTGTAAGGATCTCATGATTCCTGGATCTTGCAGTTTATGCAAAGGAAACTCCAGAGAAACTAATTTCTCCTTGTCCCTCACAAGGGATGTTGAAGTGGGCAGTGGCATCTGTATATCCAAAATTGCTGTTCCCCCTGTAACAAATGACCAGTTTTTTCAATCATCCCTGCTGGTGGCCTGAAGCACGGGTGGGTAACAGCTCTCTGGGTGCAAAGCTAGCAATGCTTTGCAGCCATGGGGGCAGGTGGCACCAGCACAAGGACAAAAGCGTTGGTGTTTGTGCTGGTTTGTGTTTGTCTGTGAGTAAGATGAGGATCGTTTTGGCCAAAAGAGTATAAGGGCAGAGGTGGTATTAAGGCCAGAGGGTCCTTTCAAGGACCAGACGCAAGTGTGGTGGTACTTGAAGCATTCAGGGACTGCACAGGAGGATATCCTGGCTGCTTGTCCTCCTGCCATACCTCCCAGCATTTACTGTACTCTGGCAGCATCCCTCAGCTCTGCGCAATTTCTTCCCTGCCTATCCTTGGGAAGAAGGATTGCAAGATATGCAGATAAAGGTGAGTCACAACTGTTGCTGACAGCACAGTGTGGCTGCTGCTTGCTTTGTGCTTCCCAGGCGTGAGAGCTGAGGCTGGTCATGGCAACACTGGCTGAGTTTATAGCAGCTATCTCGCTCTGGGATCAACTCCCAGAGTGGAAATCGGTAGAGCTCCTCAAGGAGGTGGATGTTATTCAGCATACGTAAGATGCCTGGCATCTTCCCCAGAACAGGAAAGCACAGGCTGTCCCACGGTGAGGCTGGCTGGGACCTCGAGTAACTCAGGGTTGAACCCCATGGGACATGGCAAGACTTTGCTGGGAGCTGTCACGCTGCGGGAGCCATCAAAGTCCCCATCCCGCAGGCGCCTGTGGGAGGCAGTGGCTGGTGATGAGTCCCCAGCTGCCTGGTGCCCATGGCTGGATGATATCCATGGCATTCCTCCCAGTAGGGTCAGCTGTGACCACAGCACCAATATGGAGTAGGGGTAGAACTGCTGTCCATCCTGGCCATAAGTGAAAGCTGGTGACAAAGGGGAAGAAGCCAAACGTGACATCTCCCAGCTCTGAGCACGTCTAGGCAGAGCTTGGTATGGATGTGGATGTGTGTATGGATTTGTATGAACCCTTATCTGGACTTACCACATATTGTGGTGAAATAGAGTTCTGATCCCTTCTGAGCATGTGCAAACAGGGCTTCCTCAGACAACTTCCCAGTGGCTTTAAGGATGAGGAAAGGAGACAGTGGGAGGCCAAACAAGTCTGCAACATCTCCCCTTCTCTCTATTCCCACTTTTAACCCATCTTCCCTTTCTCCCTTCCCTGCTGTTCCCTGCAGGAGAGGCTTGTTCACATGGTACGATTCCCTAGATTTCCGTATCAGCCCTGTGATCGTGGCATCTGTGGAAATTGAGCAAGTCACAGATGCAGGCACACATCAGTGGTGGGAGGAGTCCATGGCTGTAGGGACACTGATGGACTCTCCTGCAGGAGGCTGCCCAGTATGGTGGGAAAGAGTGCTGCAAACCAGCAAATGTTGCTGAAGCAGAGCAGCTGGTTTGTGTGGACAGAAGGGCCATGACCTCTCACAGCAAATGCTGCTGAAGCAGAGCAGTTGATTTTGCATGGGCAGAAGGGCCATGATCTCTCACAGCCTGCAGCTCTCTGGGCTTCTCCTCTGTGAGGAGTCTCTGTGAGACTGCTGGTCATGAGCAGGAGCTGCTTGCTCCAGGATGTACCTGTGGGTTTTGTGGGGAGCTGCTTCAGGCCTTTCTCTGGTGGGGAGCTGAGCTTGCTGCCACAACCCCTCAGTCCACAGGAAAATGTGCCTGTGACCACGAGAGCTCCACTGCCTGTGGTGGGAGGCCGTACCCAGCCACGCTTCTGGGTCTGTCCAAGCTGGGCTGTGCCGGAGAGGTTGTGCTTGGCAAGGCTGGAGTTGTGCTGACCCATGATGTGCTGCCTTTCTACCACTCTGGCACGGCTGCTCCGCCTGTGTGGCTTGGCCAGTGGTCCTCTCCTCCTCAGTCTCTCATTCAACAGCCCATTACCCATCTCCACGCGAAGCATCCCAAATCCAACCAGCTCCAAAAATGGCCCTGTTTCCAGACCCATCTTGCACATTCCCTGCCTTGTACCTGGTGTCTCCTGGGGTCAGGGGCTGCTGTGCTCTGCTCACTCCCTGGTCCCTCGCAAGCACCAGCAGGGGCTGCCTGACTTGCTTATGCACCAGGGAATGCAGAGAGGAGCATCCAGGCCAGCTGCCTGCTCTCAAAGGCAAAGCCTGGGTCTCCTGCCACATGGTCCCCCACTGTTGATGGCAAGTGCTGCTCACCTGAATGTTTGTCACTATTGTGGTCATGTGCTTCACCCATCCACCGTATTCTGGGTCTGTGGCTCACCTGCCTCTACCTCCTTCCTGCAGAAGATTCTGCAGGTGAACAATACAGGCATGGGGTGTGAAGGAGGTGGACTGTGTGGTAATGTTGTCCTTCCCTTTTTCCCCAACAGCATGACTACAGTTATTATCATCCTGGCTGCAGTGATTGCCCTGATCATTGGTTTTGGTGTCTCAGGTATGTGACTGCTCAGATTTCTTGCTCTTACTGGTGGGGTGATGAACTTCTACCCTGTCTCTGCCTCCGTGTGTCCATCCTGTGCACAGGCTGAGGTGTGATTACGTGTGGAAGTGCTACCTACCACCCTTTAACAAAGGCAACCTTCTCCAGTTCCCTCAGAGGCAACAAAAATGTGTTGCTTTGGTGTTGGCCAAAATGTAACCTCCTTGGGATGTGCTGAGTGAGGATGGGTAGGGAAGGGCTGCGTGGGAAAGAGGATCTGGCTCTGGGAATTCTCGCACCTTAGGATTAGAAATGCTGACTTTTCTTAAATGAAAGAAAAATGCTTGGATTTCAGTAGCAGGGAAAGAGCTGCTATTTCTCTGCCAGCATTATGCCTTGCGATCACATTTATATTGCATAAAGGGAGGTCCTGACTAAGAAAAGACACAAAAATCATGCTCTTCTGGCAGCTGCATAGAGAAAAATCCCTGATACATATAAGTAAACAAGAAAATACCACATGAATTCTTCTCAGACAAGTAAGTACTTTTTGAAGCACTCTTTTGGTAAAGAAATACTCCTATGCTTTATCTTGGTTACAGCCCATGAGAGCTGACCTCTCCTAGCAGCACTGGTAGCTGCCATTGGTGGCCTTGCCATGTGCCAGTGCCTGTTCAACCTCAGTGGCCCATGGGCAGTCTGGCCTTTCTCCAGGCTCGCTGCCTCACCTTTCTCCAGCCTCCTTGCTCTCTCCTTGCAGGAAAACACTCCATCAGTGTGACAGCGCTGACGTCTCCAGGGAACATTGGCCAGCGCAGCATCCTGGGCTGCACTTTCGAGCCCGACATTCGGATGGACAACATATCAATCCAGTGGGCCAAGGAGGGGGTAGCTGGGCTGGTTCACGAGTTTAAAGGTGGAAAGGACTGCCTGCAAGAGCAAGATCCGTTGTTCCAGGGCCGCACAGCTGTGTTTGCAGACCAGGTGATCGGCGGGAATGCTTCCCTGGAGCTGAGAGATGTGCAGCTCTCCGATGCTGGCATCTACCAGTGCTCCGTCACCACGGCCAGAGGGAGCGGGGCAGCGGTGCTGCGGTACAGGACAGGAGGTGAGGGCTACAAGGACCAAAATCCTGCTGCAAAACACGTGCTCATGCAGCTTGGTTGAACCTACCTGTGCTTATGATTGTGCTGCACCCCTGAGTAGGGTATTTTTCTGGCTTTTACAGGGATATTTATGGCCTTACCCACTCTTTTGACACCATTGTTCCAGAAAAGGTTGTAACTTTGATAAATGGTAGCTTTTTCTCACTAGAATTAGGATATATCTCCAGCCAGAAGTGCTGCATAGTAAAAATTGTAGTGTATTTAATATATTTTTCTCAGTTTTTCCAAAGTATTCAGTTTTTAAAAATTACTATCAAGGCAACAAGCCTCTGATATCATAGTTATCTGAAATACTACATATTTACAAGAGTCAGTCCTCCAGGGGAGATCTGGAAACAACCAGACCTTCAGCCTCTTCCAGTGACGAATTTGGCTGCAATAACAAGTCACCTCCCAAGGGGTCACCTCATGTTGAGACTGATGGATGAACCACTTGAGGGTCTCCTCCAGACTGCGGTCTTTGCACCCCCCCTCTCGTCCCTGTGGCCAGAATTGCTGCCCTACAGCTCAAATTGGGTGAGGAAAAGCCCTCAGACCTCTCCAAGTGAAAAAGCGTTTTGGCTAAAGTGTGAGGGTTGCAAGTGTTCCACAGGGACTTGGTCCCCTACCCCTCCTTGAAACCTTGTGGATCTGCCTGCTTTTGTGTTGCTTGATTGTATGTTTAAAGTAATCCACACTGAATAGGCATTAGAAAGAACATGTGAGATGCTGTAACGGGTTTTATTTCCAGCGTAGCTGTAATAACTGTTCTGTGTGGAAAGACAGAGATGTTCCTTTCAGCTGATTTTCTTTAGCTCTCCCTTTCACCAGTTCACCTCCAGGTCCTACCACCCAAAGCCAAAGCCGATGAATACAAAAGGCAGGTGTCCTGTGCTTTGGCTGTGTACAGCCCTCCTTATTCCAGGTCTGCAGGGGATTGCTCAGGAGAGGAAATGGCCTCAAGTTTCACCAGGGGAAGCTTATATTTAATATTAAGAAAAATTTGTTCATGGAAAGGGTTATCAAGCCCTGGAACAGGCTGCCCAGGGAAGTGGTGGAGTTAGCTACTATCCCTAGAGATTTAAAATGTGTGCATTTATGGTTATGGTATAGTGGTGGACTTAGTGCTGAGTTAATAGTTGGACTTGATCTTAAAGGTCTCTTCCAACCTTAATGATTCTGCAGTTCTGTGAAGCTGTAGGTGTTGGTCAGGCCCCCTTCTCAGTGAGTGGAGAGGGTGAATCATCTTTCCCCCGTTATTAAGAATAACTAAAAGACACTGAAGCTGTGCCAGGACCTCAGCAGATCCTGTCAAGCCAGACTGCCATGTCCTAGGAGTCCTTTGATCCCCTGTAGTCATCCTCCCACGGCCCAGCCTGTCCAGAGCTCTGTCTGAGCCTGTTTTTGGCTTGGCTACAGGCAGTGCTGTGATGCTAAGCAGCGAGCAGCCTAGAAGTACGCGGGACTGGCAGGAGCAGTTGAGTATTTCATGCCCAGTTCCTATCACTTGCCTTGTTTTGACTCTCTCCCTGTTTTCCCTCCCAAAGCTTTCAGCATCCCCGTGGTGCAGGTGGAGAGCAGCAGCCGTGGGGACACGCTGCAGTGCACAGCCCCGCACTGGTTCCCTCGCCCTGCCGTGCGCTGGACGGCCTACAGTGACACCGGGGAGTACCTGCCCCATGCTGCCAACACCAGCTACAAGCTGAACCCTGAAAACATCACTGTGAGGGTGGTTTCCCTCCTGCACAACATCACTGCTAATGCCACCTACACCTGTGTGATTGAAAACAGCATTGCCAAGGCTATGGGCAACATCAGTGTGACAGGTAAGGTTCAACACCACCCAGAGACCACAGGCATGGGGGAGAGGAGTTCAAACAGTGTTCCTGGTGCACCGCAGGGTTCCTGCAGCACCTGTGTCAGTCAAGGAAGGGATTGAAAGCATGGCTAATCCAACCACTTCTCCCTCTGTCCCTGGGATGGAGGAAAGGGTCTGTGTTTGGTCCTGCTACTTCATATGCTTCCCATGGTATTGATTGTCACCTTGGCATGGGGACAGAACTGTCAGGGGACCAGAAGGAGGGACACGCTTCAAAGGAGTGTGTATTGCTTTGAAATGTTAACCAAAACCAAACCAACCAACCAAACCCCCCATCTTTTGACACATTCTTTAGCAGTTCAGCTTAGGTCCTATTTGAGTACCAAACCAACAGGCCCCTTTAGCTGTTATTAATGACAATACCTCTGACTCTAGCCCAATCCCTTTATTTAAAAGGCTGTTTTACTCACAGAAAATCAAACTTTCCAAAGGTCCTGAGTATCTTCTGCTGTTCTACATGAGAGGGGTCATAATGCTTCTACAGCCAGGACTTCATTGCTATCGGTCTCCAGTACAAGAGGCAGGGTCTATCTTCATCCATATTCAGAAAAATGGGAAGGAATAAATACACATTTATTTGCCTTCCCTGCTGTGTTCCTGTTCTGGTAGCCTCTCACTATTCTTCTGCTACAGATTTCAGCATTACAAAGGTGACCAACTTGGAGCTGGTGAACCCAAATGCAGAGTCAGTGTCATCCTCCTTTCCGGCCTGTCACTGGATGCTTCTGCTTCCCTTGTACCTGCTGTCAATATAAAGCCTCTGTAAAGGAATTGGAAACTCTACTGGACCTGGAGGTAAGCTTGAAAAGAGAAACTCCTAAGCATATATGTTCGATATATGTAGACCCTCTTGCTGAGTTTGGCTACAGCAGCAGACCTATCTCAAGCCTGCCAGAATGAGAGACTGTGTCTTTCCCCTCTGCCCATCCTTTCCCCATCCCCACCTTTAGGTGAGACACATGGCTTGTCCCTCCCACAGGCTGCCTGATGGCTTCTCCCATCACTTTCTGCCACCTTAGAGATCCTTCTCTTGCACCATCAACTGTCAGCTCTTACTTATCCCTTAGTTTTCTTTCCTGTGCACCCTCTGGACCTGAGCTACGGTTTATGGCTGCAAGGCAGCACGGGCTTTTTCCTCTCCCTGCTCACGAGACCGGCTGCAGTACAAGCCTTGCTTGCTCCCACTTTATTCAGATAACTCCACAGTACAGTGCAGTGTCTCCAGTAAATACTACAGACACCTTGAACATGGCTAGAGGGAGCTGCCAGCCTGAGCAATCCGCTGCAGACCTGGAATAAGCAGGGCTCTTCACATCCAAAGCACAGGACACTTGCCTTTAGCATCCAACAGCCTTGGCTTTGGGTGGTAGGACCTGGAGGTGAACTGGTGAAAGGGAGAGCTAAAGAAAATCAGCTAAAGGGAACATATCTGTCTTTCCACACAGAACAGTTTTTACAGCTACATTGATGGCAGGACTCTCTTCAGGCTCTCCTCCCTCTGGGGCTGAGAACTTTAAGAGATCCTGTCAGTTCCAGAGCACACAGTAGCACAAACATGAAATTAGATGATTTCTCTTGTGTTATTATTTCTTACCCACACCAACAACAGGATACTTTGTTTGGCTTCACAAGGAATGTGGTAAGAATTGCATAAAGGAAAAGTTCTGATTGCAGAGCAAGGTAAGTTCCCTTGTCTGATGTAACACAGTGACTGGAACTCTGATCATGGGCAGAAGTTCAGACACATATAGGAAAAGGGGTTCCCGCAATACAGCTGAGAACTGCTCCTTCAGAGAACTAAAAGCAAGCAAATCTTAACTCCCCCCAACAGATTTGATTCACCCATCTCTTGCCTTGTGATTCTCTGACTGTACTAATAAAATTGTAAATAAGAGAGCCAGTTAATCTCCTCCATCTTCTTGGAATGCTAAAATCAAACTCCCCTTCTGAAAAAGATGTGAATGGCAGAACAGCGATGGGTTAGAAAACTGCCAACAGGCTTGGAATATCCTGGCAAAGGCAGACCACATCTAAAGTCCTGTATGAGGAGTGATGATTGCATCTGTAATGTGAAATAAAAGAGGAACAGGTAAGTAGACAGCAGATGGAAAACTAACATACAGAATGAGGATGAAAAGGAGATTAGTAAGATACTACTGGAAAGTTAAAATTCAGAAGCTAAGTTATTAAATCCAGATATAACTATAGAGCCAAATGTTGGGGTTTTTTTAAATAACTGTTATCTGGCACTTCCTATCTATTTTTGTAGCACGGCCTGTTAGTCATATCTCAGGACTACTTTCAGTTGCACTTTTTAATCAGATTTGATCTCTTTGTCTTATCACTTAGTCAACATTTTCCTGCAGGCTGAGATCATTTATTTTGGGGGTTTTTTTGTTTTCTTTTCTTTCTGGAGGGTGGAGAGTAAGCTTTAGTAAAATCTTTACTAAATCTTTACTGTTTTGCAGAAAGCACCTACAGAAAAAAGGGTTGTCCAGCAAAACTTGCAGAGACCTCTGCTTTAAGCTATTTTGGCAACCTTTTAGGATGGAGTCTCAGAACTTTATCGAAGGGTGGCACATATCACGTCTTGTGCCACTCACACTTCGGTCTCAGAAGTAGACAGCAGGCCTTGAGAGGGAAGATACTTCACCCCTCAATAAACCCAGTGCCTGTATTACAGCTCAGTGTGTGCCTCTTCTTACCAGCCCCACCTAATGTTCAGGTGGCTGTTCATAAACTGCAAAACAATGCCCAAAATTATCTTGTCATTTAGTATCATGATCTCCAAACAGCAACTTACTCACTTTCCTTCTTGAAGGAGATGCTTTAAAAGTGTAATTTTAATAATTTCAATTAGGTTAAGAAGACCATATCCTGTGGTAACTGTATAGTTTTGTTAATGGTCACCATAAAGCAAGCAATGGTCACCTGAATACTAAAATAGATACTAAAACAGATACAGTGTTAAGTAATATTTTAATAGCTTTATTTAGTAGATACTACCACACAAAATGCACACATTGTGTGCCCCAGGCCCAAGGCAATAGCTGCCACATAGGAAGCACTGAACATCTCTTCCAAAATGTAGCCCAATATCACTGGTCGACAATGGCCCAGAGTGACCATTCAGGAATTCCACAAGTCACAGCAGCTGCTTGTCTGCATGCTTCACCCTGTGCTCACAGGCTCGTGCTCCCACTGGAAAGGAGATTTAAAAAGCTCCTGCTCCCAGGAGGTATTTCCATAATTCCTCTCCCACTGGGAGAGATATTAAGCAGTGGCTCCCACTCAGCAGGAAGTGGATGTCCTCCTCATCCTCTGGCTGTTCAGGTAGCGTAAGGCATCTTGTCCCACTTCCTCCACCTTGAGGCACAGCAGGCTTGGACGAGGCCCCACTTGTGACACAAACTCCACTTCACCACAGCGAAAATTCCGCAGCTGTAGGGGAGCTGCAGGGGAAAGATACAATGGGTAACAAGTCAGTACAGCGCTCTGGCTCTGCTCTAGCGCACAGCTGCAGAAGTTGCTGGGAGAGGGAAGGCCTTGCAGCAGCTGCTTGGCATCTGCTAAACCTCAAAGCACAGCACAATGAATGATTTCAGGATGTAGGCAGATGAATGCATTTTGCCAGCATCCCTCCAACTTGGAGGAAACAGACGTTCTACACCATGACACGCTGTGAACTATGTGCTGCTCACAGAGCTGATGCACTGAGCTTTGTATCCTCTATCAGTATCAGCAACCTGCCTTTATGGACAGTGTACATGACAGAAACAGTCTCCACTGCAGAGCATCCTCTGGTGGGCTTAGCAAATAAACCCCTGCAGCACCTGGACTCAAATTTAAGCACTAGGTACTTCTGCAAAGAGTGTGAAGGACTGGCGTGAAGAATGTCCCCTTAACACAGCAACTGCACAGTTGTGGCAGCATGAGCTCGGTCCTCAGCACTCATGAATTCAAAACACTTCAGTGCTGATTTGCAGGTGAGGATTTCCAGACCTAGTATTGACCCTATGTGCTGTCCTGTCTAAAGTAAAAACCCACTTGATTTGAGAGGTCTGCACAGTAACTCTGGCTGATCTGATTCCTGTCCCAGACAAGGACTGGGAATCTTTCTCAAAAACAGCTTTATGTTTCCACATGAAGTAGAAAAATTCATGTGTATTGTTTTAGTCATTTCCATAATATTATTTCTCTATTTTTGTAACCATGGATCTACTAAGACACAACTTAGTTCTACACTACAGAACTCAAAATTCCAGGAAAATCTTGCTTTGTGGGCAGTGAAGGCAGCTCTCCTTCCCCAGCTTGGTGAGATGTCTCCTCCCTTCCTTCCCACACGAAATACTAGGAAAGGCAGCAGTACTTGCTTACCAGGCTGCAGGATCTTGGAGGGCTTCCTGTCTAGACTGAAATCCAACAGGATAGGGCGACATATGAGAGGACTCCTGCACAGACTCCTTAGGTAGCAAGCAACGAGATCCTCGGGTTCCTCTAAACACTGAGGAAGGAAAGAGTGTGTTGCCAGGGAGTGTTCCGAGGGAGGCAGGGAAGCTCTGTACCACCCAGAGCAAAGGGAAATCCTGTCCAGCCAAGAGTTGAGCCCACCACACTGCAATTGCTGCTGGAATAACCCACTCACCCCTGTGCCAGGAGCTTCCCCGTGCTGAATGCACACACTGCCCCTGCTCTGCACACAGTTCTGCACAGCTTCCCACTCGAGAAGGCTCAGGCCCAGCACTGCTGCCACATGTTCATTCCTGCACAGCACCACAGCTTCACCTGTTCCATCCTCCACCAGCACCCTGTGTAGAGAGCAGGCAGGCTGGGATCAGAGGGAGAGCAGGATAGTGCCTGGCTCCCTAACAATGGTCACACCCCAGACAACAGATCTCAGGAGAGAGTTTGTTCACATCTCAGAAGATGTGGTAACTCCATCTTTACTGTTCTGTCCACATCCCATCCTTGATATGATTTCCCCCCTCCTGTTTGTGGTGTAATTTGTTCCCTCCTCCCCGCCTCCTCCCACACTCAATCCCTACAGCACTTACCGTGCACTGGCTTGCCTCACTCCTGTCTGTGATGGACATGGAGGATTGTGTCGGGTGCATCTCCCCTGAAGGAAGAATAAAACTACAGCTATGTATGGGTGGTGTGAGAAGGGGAAGGGCCACTGCTTATTTTAACCCTTCCCTAATAAAGTATGCAAAGGTGTAAAGAATTTCACTGCCTTTCCAATGAGTGTCCTAGAAAAAGTTTATATGGGGAGAAAAACCACCTGCTGCAAGGTGCTGATCCCCAATAGCAGTGCCCATGGGAAGAGTAGAGCATTAACAGAGCAGGATTTTCCTTTTCAATGTCCTCACTTCACTCCCAGTCCTACCTGCCAGTCTGCCTGGCATAAGATACATACTTCTAATCAGTTATCACTTTGGTCCCTTTCTAATATGCAAGCCTTTCTCAGACACTGGAAAAGAGGGTCTGCAATTGAGACAGAAACTCTCATTTCTTTTACGTGGTAGCAAAGGATGTGTGAGGGTAAAAAATCTGCAAGACCTCTCACAAATTATCTTTGTGGAAGCTTGAATACCTCTTTGAAAATGCAGCTGCAAAGTGAGCAAACCCATTGCAGGCACACAGTCAGTACACAGGACAAGTGGCATAAAATCCGGGCCTGGGGCAGGTTTTGCAGCTGAGATCTCAAGCTGGATAGAAACACTAGTGAGGGGGATGAGGCTTCTCCTGCAGGACTAGAAGAAATAGGAATTTGAGAAGCTTGGAACATAGAAGCCTTTCTTGGGACACTGTAAGAAGAGAACAGACCCAACACTTACCTAGAAGGAAAAGGTAGGTGAGAAGCTGGCAGAGATACGATGCTCACACAGCTGGAGGCAATGTATGTGCAATAAACATTATGGAATCTGCAATATGAAAGAGCAGACATCAGAAGGAGCTCACAGAAACCAAACACTCAGTTTCCTTGGGATGACAGGGCTGAGCTTCATTTGTAACATGGTAGGAAAATAATTTATGGTAAGGGATTGGGAGACATGAAGTGTGGACAAGGGATGAGGAAAGTCCACATGGGAGGTCAGATGAAGAGATGGTTTCAAAGAGAGCAAGAGAGATCAGAGACAGCATCAGGGCACTAAAGACCGGAGGACCTTGAGATCTTGCGTTCCAAGTTCTGGAAGAGGACCTTGGCTCCAGGTAGCAAACCCCAGAGGTGCTGCAGGTAGGTGGCAGTTATGTAAATGTCCATCACAACAGGGGAGCCTGGAGCAGCTGAGACACTGAGCTTCACGCTGTGCTCCCTGGACAGCAGAGTCCCTGAGGAGGCACAGAACCACAAACCATGAGCTCACTCACACAGACAGCATGGCCTGTCACTGAGCTGGGCCTGCTGGAGGGGTTTTTCCTCCCATCACAATGAGGCTATCACTGTCCCAACTCCCATATTTTCAGGGTACCACATTCCCATTCCCATCTCTACATATGCAGTGTGCAGTCTCCTAGCCCTTTGACATGCAACAGGATGCAACATGCTGGCATACTTCCACTATTCCCAGACACAGCAGCACAGTTAGCCAAGTCCATTGGCTCTTTGAAACAGAAAGAAGCAAGAAGTAAGAACCAATCTGTTGCTTCTCGACGGGCTGCCACAATCTTACCTTTCTGCTTTGGAAGGCCAACAGTCACAGGTGGCTTCTCATTCTTGGGAGAGGCACACAAGGTCCTCTCCATGATCTCACCACAGAAAGAAACAAGGGAACCTGTGAAACTGAGAGCAGACCAGGATTTTTGTCCTGCCTGAAGACAAAGGGAGTGGAAGAAAGCCTGACTTCAAGATTGAGACAAAGTAGAGCACTGTTGGTTAACCACTTTCTGGGGAACCTGCTCTTGAGTGCCTGAGCTACTGGACTGAGGGCAGCTTGCTGCAGCCTACCCCTCCCAGGGACAAGAGGCCCCTTTACGTTGCTTTCTGCTGCTTCAGGCTCAGCAGTGAAGAAGGATGAGGCATTACAGCCTTCCTATCTGCTAAACTCCTAATTGTTTTTCTGAATTAGAGAAAGAAGCCAAGCAAAGAAAACAGTTTATCATAAGGCACTGGTGAAAATTCCAGTGTACATGCATATCACTCCAGGTTAAACATGCTTTGAACAGAAAAGCTTCTAACCTTAGTATTTGTTCGAGCAAAGTATGCTAAAGCAATCTAAAAACAACAAAAAATCCCATACATTCAGTCTCATTTTCCCTGCTGTGCTCGTTTCCACTTCTGACAGAAATTTGGCAGACACCTTTGGGACCTAATCCACACCAGCAGTAGCTGAACCATCTTCTAGACACCATTTTGCAGTCTTGTCACCTACAGTCCCTTTAGCTTTGATAATCAGGATGGGAGAAGTCTGGACTACTTGCACACAGGTAGATTTCCAAACCATATTCCGAGGGTGGGTATTTCACTGCAGTTTAATACAGCACTGCTCCCAATAAAAATTAACACAGAGCCATTCTCTAAGACACAGTCACTTGTAATTTGGGGCAGACCAACATACCTGCTGCTAAGCACTTCTGGAATGGAGGTAGTCCTCTGGTCCATGCCTGTCAGCGCTGACATGGCTGTCAGCTAGAAGTGAGGGAGACACAGCCTCAGATGGGTTGCAGTTTACAGGCATCCCCAGCCAGAGTAGAAAAGACAAGCTCTGCACACTCAAAGCTAGGTCAAGCAACTCATGCTTCCTTCTCCAGATGAATTCTAAAGCAGGAAAATGTGAAGCCCAGCAGCAGTCTCTGATGGAACTTAGATCAGAAAAGTCTCATCAACAAGATACTCTGTACTGATAATTTTCTAGCTAATTCTGGAGAAATGTAACATAGCCTGTGAAAGCCCCAAGCAATAAGGCACTGCATACCTGGCGCTCAGGCAGACAGGAGATCCAGGTCTCATGCTGTAAGTGCCAGCCATCTTGGACAGGCAGGCACAGGGGGCAGGATGGCCTGCTCAGGAATGTTGCTGGCACAGGTGGAAAACAGGGCTTGTCAAACACTTCCAAGTCCTGAGATAAGAGTGATAAGGCAAGAGAGAAGACTATTAGAAGGAAGGAGATTGAAGTTATATAGGGGAAAAAGTGAAGAACAATGGTTTACAGAACAAAAAAAAATTCCACTGAACTCAGAGCTCTGAGAATTTTAATCAAACACAGAACGTAAACAGTTTCTTGGAAAGACAGAAGGAAATTCCAAGCCTCAGAAACAGCTTAGTCACCCTCTGACTCCTCGACTCCCACATGCAGTTCAGCAAAAGTCTCCAAGAGAGACCAGCATGACAACTTCTCTCTTACCAAGCAGCAGGGCACAATGAAGCGATACAGTCCATCCACGTGCAGGAATGGAAACCATCGCAGAGACTTTCCCATAAAGAGTAGCAGTGCCTGGTGGGGGAAGGGAGGAGAGAGGGAGAGAGAAGGTGATGAGAACTGTTAGGTATGGAATGAAAAATACAGCAAAAAGAAAGGAAGCCCCACCCAGAGGATGTCTTGACTGAGAAGCAAAGTTAGCACCACCAAGAGCAAGAGAAGGCAGATGCATTTACAGGAAGGTGACAGAGAGGAGATGGAACTTCCTCTGGATGTAAGAAGGAATTTGCCTGCACAAACACACAACTGTACCCAACACAAAAATCACTTTCCCAGCGATACTAAATTACCACACAGGCTCACTGAGGAGCCAGCTCCCAGACTTATCAAACTACACCCCAAAACTGCCTCACTTCTTGCTGTGTCACGCCCTCTTCTCCACTACAGCCAGTCTCCTCCAGCTCCGGTAGACTCCCAATTTCTCTGGGGTGGCTCCAGAGCCATGGTCTGCCCAGCCACAGCACTGTGGCTTGGAAACTGCGCTGCAGCTCCTTTAGCTGTGCTTCTTTATCTTCTTCTCTGCGCAGTTGGTAATTGCGCAACATGAGGCCCTCTTTCTGAGTAACCAAGAACAGGTGCGATACACAGCTCGTTGTTCCGGTGCTGCTCTGGCCTCCCTGACAGTTCTCATCTCTGCCAGTATCTGCCTTGGGATCCTCCAATTTCAGCATTTTTGCCTCTGGGATTTCCAGCCCATGTGTTGTGCTGCCATCTTTCTTCTTCCTCAAAGAGGAGCTGTTTCCACTCCTAAGGCCTTTCTGGATTTGTCCTTCAGCAGCATGGAGAACCTGAACATCCTCAAAGTAGAACTGCACATAGACACTGAAATGACAAATGGTAACAGTGAAACTCCCTGTTCCTGACACGTGGCTGTCCAAAACAAATGCTTATCTGGGAAAAGCACTTCTGCTGAGTGCCCCACAAGTAAAAAGTGGGAAAGAGTGAAGAGGAGGGCAGCTCCCAGGCTGCAAGTATTCTGAACAAAAGGGAGATGGTGGGTTTGTTGCTGAGAAGAGCTAATTTTATGCAAATAGCAAAGAACAGTTGCTTTGGCACTGAAATGTTATGTTGGTAAGAAGCCTTACCATAATCCAAAATACTCATGGAACTGGAAAGTGATGATTTAACCTGCACACTAAATAAAGGGACTCACCTAGTTTTTTTCTCTCTCACATGCTTCAGATTTTCCAGGTGTTCCCAGGAGGGAAAATCAGTCTTAAGGAATCTCTCCACTACAAGCTGGTAGTTTTCCACCTGCAAGAGTGATCCTGCAAACACATCAGAGAAAAGAGCTGAGCTAAATAAAAAGAGAACATAAAACCAGTAAGGTCAATAACCTCATTTTAAAGTCACGAGGTTGGGCAGTGACAGTTCAGCATCTCCACACCACGTCTCTTCTTCCTTGTTTTGAAGCTGGAAGGCAGAAGAGCAAAAGTTCGGCACTCAAATACAGTTTAGTGGGACATACCTATGAGAGCTGTCTGGGCAAAGGGGCTGCCATCCTTATGGGAGATCACACAGGGAAGTGTGCTGCTCTTGTCCTGCAGTTGGAGGGAACTGCTCCTGGAGGAGACCCTCAGCACACCCAGAAGTATCTACAACAGAAAGGAAGCTGCAAAGAGCATCAAACGATTCCTATCTTTGAAAGCCATAAATCAAAGTGTGTGTAGCAGCAGCTCAAATTCAGTCTGTTTTCAACACATCACAGTGAGAAAAGCAGTGTCATTCCCTAACAGCAGGAAGAGGCATGCACTGCACAGGGTGCTGGAAGGCATGGTGAGAACCAGGAGCTCTCAAGGCACAGACAGGAAAGGGAACAAGGCACTTACCAGTTGGGGCTGGAAACTTCCTGCTGAGAGTGTGCAGTAGGACCAGGCCAGTCTGCGATTCAGCTCCTGGGTGCCCATATGCTGTGCCTCCAAGGGGGAAAGCAACTGTGATGGACTGAAGCCTTCCCAGCTCCTCTGTTCTGCCACACGGCAAACTGTAGACAGAGATGGGGCCTGGCATGGAGGGTTCAGAGTCAAATACTATGAACAAAAGAGAGAAAGAACAAATCAGCTGAGTTTTTCCCATCAGACAAATAGGAAACAGCTCACAGAACATTTACTCACTTTCTGCAGGGGACACTGGTGTATTTTTGCTAGAATTTCATTATAAATATCTCTTGCTTCCTCTCTGTCTGGCACCATAGCTTGCAGAAGGGGGACAAGGAACTTTTCAGCAGCTCCAGGGTTTTGGTGTGTAGAGCTAAGCAGTCTGCGGTGCCCAAAGAAACAAGAAAACCTGAAAAAAAGTTATGACCATTAAAAGCACAAGCAGTCCATGCATTTTAGTGAGTCTTGCACCTAAGTCAGGGACTCTTTCTGCTTGTTACGAGTGAATATGCTGTGTAGGACAAGAACTAAAGAGAACACAAAAAACATGAAGTGATTAAAAATTAGAACATTTAAGGCCAATGCAGATTTATGTTGGGCAGACACGGAACAGGAAAATCCACAGAAATGGATAGACTGGCAAAATCTCAAGACTCAAATGGCCAGAAAAACAAACCACATGAAGATAATCTCCCTCTAAGTCACACAAATGGATCTCCATGCATTTTGGCTAGGCTTGATAAGATTACTCATGTTAGGTACACTTGGCTTTCTTTCACAGGATGCAAAAACATTACAAGGCAGAAACAACCACAGACTACTCTTCCTCTTATTCCAATATTTTCCTCATGTAAAATTAATTTCAGAAGTTTAGCTTACTGCTTTTGAATGACGACTTAATAACAGAAAGTGAATTCAAATGAAAAAAGATAGCAACTAACTCACTGGAATAATTTTTAAGCAGTAGCAGGACTTAGCAATCATATTTAAAGAAAGTGAAAAAGATAATAAAACCTGAAGCTTACAGCTACCATAACTCCCAGGGCAAAACTGAAGCTGTTTTATTGGAAAGCATAGTCAAAATTCCACAGTGCCAGTATAGCACAGGAACACTGAGCATTCTATAAACTGCTACTTGACTGAGACTAAAATGTATGTATTTTAAAGTCCAAGGCAGCAGTTACAGTGATCAACCGTAACTGCTCCAGAACAAACACAAATATTTTCACTAACAGAAGCCAAAACTAAACCCAGAAACTGGCCCACAGCTGTCCTGCGAACAGAGTGCAGCATCAGGGACAGCAGGAAGCCATCTGGAAGACTCAGAGGTAAGCATGGGTGGGAAAATCTGCCAAGACAGAGACTCTCACACAAATGATCACACTCCTGGCAACACTCAGAGTATCTCAAAGTGATATGCTGAGCAGCTGCTGCTGCTTCTGTGCACAGTGAGGACACAAGAGCCTTTACATAGTTGTGATCTAGTTGTAGCACCAGTTTCCAGCTTCAGCCTCAATGCCCACATTGATCTGCCCAGCAAACCACATAGGCCGGCAGACATCCCTGTGGTGCTTCTGTATTTCAGGACAAAACAGTCCAGGCAGGATTACATGAGCACAATGCTCTGAAGTGCTGCAGTTTCCCAAGAGTTTTACCTCACCTGCACTTGAAAAATGCAGTAGAATGATTTTCTCATAAGAGCAATTGCAAGGTAACAAGCAACTGGACATGATGTGATGTCTGGCTGAATGGCTTACTTAGGCTTATGAACCAGAAGCAATTGCTGCTTGTAGTATCCAAGCACAGTAATTTTGTGATCCCTTAGTCTAGAAGACACCCAGGTAACCTACAAAGCACATTTAGGCATAGCCTGACTTCAGAAGAATTGTCCTCACCTCTCCTCAAACATCTCCAGGAGGCTCACCAGCCAGAGGTACAGTGGCATTCCAAGATTGAAGCGGAAGAGCAGCTGTAAGCAGAGATTTCCTGAAGAGGCCAGTGGCTGGTAGGGGGTGCTGAGCCTTGAAAAACTCTTCAGCACAACCGTGCTGCTCAGGCAAGCACCAAGGACAGTGAAAGGGAAGGACACCAGAGGCTTCTGCAGGAGGTGGACGTCGATGAGCTGGGATACACAGATATCCAGTGTAAGACAAGAGATAGCCAGTCTGCCACCACTCCCCAAAACTGTCACTCCGCCTTAAATCCTTTCTCACTCTACTGGATTGTCCATAATCAGGCCTGAGGCACCAAGCACAGTTTAGGGAGGAATCAGATAATAATCATATCAACTCTCCTGACTAAGCCTAGGCAGTAAGAGCTCCAGCTTTTTTCCAGATACTTTCTGAAATAATGCCGATGTTCCTGTAGCCTTCTGTTGACCCACACACTCACGAGCCATCCCCAGGGCCTGAGCCTTTTCCACTGAATACTTCATGACTTGCAAGTCTCAGCTTACCTCCACACACGCTCCCGGTCGGAGTCCCTGTGCAAAGTTCAGCAGTGGCTGGTAAGCAAGGCACAAGCAGACTTGGTTATCCAGTAAAAAGAGACCAGCTTGGACATTGAGTATTTTGGTGACAAAGCCCTAAACAGAAAGCAAACAGAAAGTAACAGGAATGTAGAGAGTCCCAAAATATAAGAGACTCACAGGCCTGAGCAGTAAGAAAATAAACTCATGATGAAAACAATGCTTCTTGCAGGCCAGGAGCTGAAACCCCAGTGCATGAGTGGGTGAAGGCTAAGTCTACGAATCCTTACCACATAGGAGATGATCTTGGACTCTTTCGTTGATCTTGGCATCTCCTCTGCAGCCTCCAGCACCAAGGAGCCACTGATCTCCTCAGCAGTCTCAAGGAAAGAAGACTGAGTGGATTCTCCTTGCCAAGCACCTTTCAGTGGCTGCTCCCTCACCTGCTCTGCACAGTAGGGCAGAAGGCAGGAAGACACACTGGTGACAAACATCATTTGTCCAGATTTCTTCAGGCTGGACATACTCAGGCCAGTTATTGTGTACCTGTGACCCAGCTGGAAGACATGATGCCACACCAGCTGGCTTGGTTTCTAGAGCAGAGAAACCAAAAGCAACATCAGCATCAATTCCAGTGAGAAAAATTCTTCCTGACCCCGATAACCCCACACCCAAAACCACACCCAAAAAACCCTTTTCCACCCAGAGGATTGCCTCACACTCTTAGCAAAAGGGCTGTATCTGCAAAGCATTCAGGGACACTGCAACTGCATGAGGGAGAAGGACTGCACTTCTGCAGGGCACAGAACTAGACTTCTTACATACAAAATTAAAAAGATACCACTAGTAAAAGGAAGAATAAATCAAACTGGGAACTCAAGGGCAAGCTTCAAAGAATTAATCGACTAGCACATACAGAGATCCAGACACTGAATTTGTGAGCAAAATTCCAAGGACTTACTTGCACCAGCACAGGGACACAAGCAGCTGAGGCAAAGCACTTCAGAAACAGAAAGAAGAATGTCTTGTGGTGAACACAAAGGAGAGGCCCGAGTCTGGTTAATTCCCCTGCTAGAGTAAGCTTTGATCTTTTCTTACACGGAATCCTAGAGGGCAATTGAAGAGGCAACTGAAATCAGAGATGAAAGAACAGCTCAAAAGTATCTCAAAAGCAAAATAAACAAATATGCAGCATGCACTTCCTGGGAATAATAGATCCAACAAAGTAATATGGCCAATCTCACAGAGAGGTTTTCAAAACAATACTTGGCTACAAAATTTGTACTTTAACTTTTCTGTACTAAATTCCTTTGATGTTTTAGTATTTGAATGCAGAAGGGTTGTTTTGAACAAATTCACAGGCTTCATGACAACAGCCAGGTTTTAAAAAGCTTTGCCACAAACAAGAAGCTAATCGTAGGTCTAAAGGACAAGAAAAAAAGTCACAAGCAATTCTGCAGAAAACAGAACTTGGATTTGTAGGTCCATGGAACACAACACTGTGGAAGCTCTAAGCCTATAAACAAGAGGCCTGAAAGCAACAATGGAGCCTTTCTAACAAACTTGGCACAGAGTGAAACAGCAGCAAAACTGAAAGCAGATGAGAGCCAAGAGAGGTGATATTTCTTGAATCAATTCTGTTTGCTGTTTCAAACCTACATTTCAAAACATTTTAAAAAAAATTAATTTCAAACAAATTTATGTTTGTAATTTGCATTTCAGCTCTTACTGGACTTGAATATACCCATCCCACTTACTGTAAACAAAAACATTCTTGACTCCAAAACTCACAAACAAATACCTAAATTTATGACTTTGAAAAAACCCAACCAGCAGTAGACATACAGTAGTACCAGCACCTCCACTGTAACATTTTTGTAGTAACAAGGAAAATTGGTCAGATATCAGTCAATAACAAAGGAGCTTTATATTAAAAGTCTGAGAACATATACTGAAATATGGAAATAGTTTTCTTGTTTAGAAAGGTTCCCTGAGCGAAATCAAACACTTAAGCTTAAAATTACTTTCTTACAAGCAGATAAATCCAATAAAAACAAAGATAACTAAAACGAAACTAAAGCAGCATGATTAGTGACATTTTATTGTAATCAAATTACACCAAGAATTCTCTACTCAAGAAGATAAAACATGATCTAGCATAAGTTGAAATTATCACCTTCGTAAGATTTGCAATTCCATTGGCTCATTTTCACATACTGTAAACTAAAGCACAGTTACTTCTACTATTTGACAACTCACTTGCACTTTTATCTCAGTAATCTCGTAAGAACTTGACCAGTGGCACATACTAACATCATAATATAATACAGGATTACTTTCAGTTATATATTTTGTTCACTGGAGGTTCAAATAAAATAAAAAAATGTGCTAATCAGAAGAGTGAATGAATTTTAATCTCAGTGACAGTTGAATCAACACTGTTCTAATATTCTTTCTGTAATATGAAATTACATCTGGAAATACTTAAAATTGGTCTTATTTTTTCAAATTACGGAATAAAAACTTCTAATGAAGTGCTGGAAAACAGATGATTAAAGACAAGTGGCTTTGTTGTATAACTCCTACTTCCACCACTCACTGCTATGGTTCCACATGTGGCAGAAACAGAATTTGTCTCTTTCTAAGCCAAGTGCTTTTCATGTTACTTGCCAAGCCAGAGCAACAGTGCTATGATGGAGTTGGGCACAGTAGGTGTTTACCTGGAGGTAAGCAGTGGCTCAGCTGACACTGGGGAGGTGACTGGAATGCTGTGAAGTACTTCCTTGGGGGCACCTACTGGCACTGGATCCACCAGGATTTCCAAGTACCCTGCAGCACTCCGGTCTGTCTGTGGTATATATGACCAGCTTGGGAAGACAAACAGCGACCCCAGCCACTCCAGTTCAAAGTGCAAGAGCTAAACCAAAAGATAAGGAGGTAAAAGCTTGAGATGAGTTGCAGTATGTTTTCTCAGCACTACTTACAATGTCCATTACAAATACACCCTTGCATGCACATCGCAAACTCTTGTCCTACTGCTGGGCTTCATTACAAAATGAGAGCAGTGTTGTCTTCCCACTCTCTTACCTTGCATGGAGAACTTCTGTCCTTCCAGATGCAAATCTGGAACAGACTTGCTGAGCTCTACAGCTAGCATTTCCTGGGTTATAGTCACAACCTCACAGAAAGGTGAAAATTAATTCACTGCAATGCTTAGTTATTTTCAGACTATTTTTCTAAAATTCTTGCCTGCTTTCTTTTGCCCCTGTGTTTTCAGTTAGAAGTTCTTACCAATACAACTTCTTCCTAGACTTTGTCTCCTTGGAAAGCACAACTTCAGTGCTCTTTCATCACCACTCTAGGGGTTATTTGTTATCTCAATTCCCCTTGCAATGACCTTCAGGAGGCTTTTAAGTCAATTGTCATGCAAGCTATTATTTCCTCAAAGTATGTCATCAATGCATCACTGACACCCAGTACAACTCTCCAGAAAGTTATTTCTGCTCCACTAGTTGGAATTCTGCAAAGAGGGGGGAGGTCTACCAGGCCACCTTGTACTGTGGTGAATTGAACAGAGCTGTACTGGCTACCTCTTTTTTCCAGGCCAGTACATTCAGTATTTCTTCTCCCAGCAATGGCACATTTCACATGTTCTATCCTCTGCCAAGGATGTGAGCTTGCTGTTTTCCTGCCTGCTACAGAGATGTGTTATTTGCTTCACTGGACTGTGGCAGAACACCTGAAGCCCCTGGTGGTTTGTGACACTGCCCCAGAAGTAGGAATAAACACAGAACCCCTCAGACCAAGGACATACCTCACATGGAATTATCCCAGTATTGTCCTTCAAGTATAGGCAACCATCTACCAACTTTTCTTTGTTTTCTTGCCTTTCATCTGTTAAATAGCCAACCAGGATCAGGTAAGTCCTTGGCAAAGTGCTCTGCATGGGTAAAGCACCTTGTCCTTGATGAGACCATTCCTTAAATTCATTAGTGCTCCAGCTCAGGTGGCTGCAGCATGGTATGTTCTGCTGATGCTGTAGGTCAGAGATGGAGATGAAACTGGGGAAAAAAAAAAAAAAGGAAAAGGAAAACATAGCAGGATGTATGAAGAACTCAGTTTGCAAAGTTTGGGGATTACAGCGATGCCTGCGGTGGACAGTGCTTGGCTAAGTCAGAAGAGCCTCGGCTGTTGGTGTGGTCTGATGATGTGACGTGGCAAGAACCAACTCATTCAACAGCATTTACCAGTGATGTCTTTCAACTCACTCAACACATCTGTCCTGCTTGAGCATCCTCTCTGAAAACAGACATGCTCTGCTACTATGGTTACCTCAGCAGGCATGGAGAAAACTTGAAAAGAATAATAATTGAGACTGAATAAAATGAAACATGTTTTCAAGTGCACGTGGAGGGAGACAGGGAGGAGAACGGTTACTAGTTCAGACATTTTTGGTTTGAATGGGACACTCTGTGAGAAAACCTCAACAATTGCTCAATACAGTTTATATATCCATAACAAAGACAGGTAAATACAGACTAAATCCATCATTTAGTGCTGAAATTGCTGAACTATAGTAAAACCAAGTTTGAACAACTTCTAGATGAAGATTGTGACAGTTTGGGAATGAATTCTGTCCTGTGAATAGCCTGCAAAATGCAAAGCTGAGAGACAGCAAGCCAGTAATCTTAGACTGGGTGTTCACTTACAAGAACAGAGCCAAGCTGGCCTTGGATCTCTCCACCCTCCCTTCTGACTTCAGCAGCAGGGGGAGAAGGAGATGTAACATCAAATCAGCCACATCTGAAGCCATCCACAGTTTACACCTATCGTGCTCAGACTGACCATGGGAGAACATGGGCGAACAAGGCAGTCTCCTCAGTAGGTTCTAAGCCTTTTCAGTGTTTCCATGATCATGGCAGCACTCCTCATTGTTGTTTACATCCTGGCTCTCTGTGCTAGAGAATTAATGCAAGTCCTCTGTCTATGCCAATATCAACACTGGAAGAGCCAACACAAACTGTTCTCCAGCTAGTGATTTTGGTACTGGTTTCCAGTAAGCTGCACTGACAATTTTAAGTTGTGAAACTGGAGCTCTATTCACAACACCCACTTGCCCAGTAGCAGGACATAATCAAATTCAAAGGGTGTGAATTTGAAGAGTTTCACTTGATTAGTCAGGGATCAAAAGTTCAGAGCAAGAAACTAGTCTAGATGAGTAGTGGGTCTAAATCAGCAATAAATAGTATTTAGGCTTAAAAAAATTAATCAAAAGACAAATTTATGCAGGTACTTATGTTGTGTATTTCACAGGAATCTGAACAGGAGGTTAGTTGAAAATTCTGTTGGCTGAAACTGCTCCATCTTCAGAGACAGAGCACCACCAGGAATAATACTGGTACCTATGATCCACAAGGAGAACACAGTGCTGCTTGTGTTTTTGTCAAGTGTGCTGAGTGCTTTTTGGGAGAAACCAGAACTACAGCAGGACGCTGGCTCATGGTTATCACATGCAGAGAAGCAAACGCTCTTTTCTCATGCTCCAGAGCTTGGTGGTTAGCTGTGGATGTAGCACGCTGCTCACAGACTACTGGCCTCACAGGAGATAAACACCAAGTACCTTCAACTCTGCTCTATGAATTCTCCTGAATATAAACCAAACTCTGGTTTAATTATCATAAAATACACAGGAAAAAATATGGCTTAAGTGAAATAGGTTTAGCTGGCATGAAAGATCGACCACCTACATTTATTAACTATTAGTTAGAGATCACAAATACTTAATCAATTCCAGTTGACCTTTTCACCCAAAAACGGCTGTGCCAGAGGTTTTAACAGACATCTCCCACCATAAGCTGGAGCAAGAGAGAAACGGATCCGGACAAGCCAAACCTTCCAATATGTGTATCTCTTAAGAAGCTGCATGTTCTTTATGATGGTGAGCACCCAAAAGCCTTTTATCAATGAAAATAAGGACCATGTTATCCTAGATTCCCCCTTTGTCAGAGTGCACACTCGAACGCTAAGCTCAGCTGGCCAACAGGTTCGGAGACTACGCCCAGGAACATCCTGTTGAGCGGGCCAGCCGGATCCAGCCGGGAAGCTGCCGTGCAAACGCTGTACAGTGCAGCAGCTCGCTCTGGGCGAGATGCCGCACTTTGGTTACACACTCTGCCTACCGCAGATAATCATACCGCAAGGGCGGCCGGGGGCGCACCGAGGCCAAAAAAACGCGTGCGGTTACCCCTGTTCGACAACATCCCTCCCACAGCCGGCTTCCGGGGCGGGCATCACGCAGGAACAAGTCATGCCGAGCTCCCGGGAGGGCTGCGCATGGGTACCGGACCCCCCACCCCCACCCCGTCCCCTCCTCT
>VZTI01002053.1:58743-78525 GCA_013397865.1 Struthidea cinerea
CGGTGCCTGTGCCGGTGCGGGAGCGGCGGTAGCGGGTCGGGCAGCCGAGCTGCGCCATCCGCCGGGCGCCCGCGGAGTAGCCGGGCAGCGGCACCGCCGCGCTCGCCGCCTGCCTCCCTCCGCTCCCAGCCACCGCTGGGCACCGAGTTTGCCGGCGCCGTTTCCGGGATTTATCCCTGACTCAGGGAAAAGGCGTCTGGGCTTACAGGAACGGCGGTGGATTTCCTGGAGCCCGCGGCGCGGCCGTTAACGCGCGGGGCGGTCCGGGCGCCGGGGCTCGCCGGGGGCACCGAGCCGCCCGGGCTGGAATCAGAGCCGCTCCGCTCCCGCCGCCGCTGTGCGGGGGCCGGGGACGAGCCGCCCCCGCTTTGCTGTGCAGCCGGCCGCACGCAAATGCCACTCTGCGGGCGTTCAAACAGAGATTAGTGGGCTGTAGCTACGCCCCAAACCACGGGATTTGTATAACAGCAAGTTCAGCTTTGCCGGTAGATCTTCTTTAGCCTCCCCGGGCGTCTTAGAGCAAGACTTTTAAGCTGCCCGTTTTGATTTTGCGGGTAAAATGTTGTAAAAGTTGTAAAAGAAGTCGGAGAGTTTTATGAATAACCTGATTGCCAGACGTGAATGGCTATCTAGTATCAGCAGATGTGTGATAAAGCTGTGGCAGTGGGGGGATGTCACTCAGCATCATGACATGGGTATAAATTCTGCGGAGGTTACAAGGTCAAAGTGTTTATCCCTAAATACCTGAGCATGATAGTAACACACACTTACACTTGGTTGCACTGGCCTTGTAATGTTGGGTTAGTTGTTAATTGGTGGTCAGAAAGTTGCAACATGTGACTCAAAGTTACCTTCTTCCAGCAGGGTTTGGGTTTGGTGTTGGGGTTTTCTGCTGCTTGAAAAGTTTGGAAACCAGGTAATAGACTGAAAGCTAGCAGTGGCAGGACAACACAACTAAAACTGAGGGGTAGGAGCACCTTGACTCTAGCTGTGGATCACTTACCATCTTGGGACCTAGGCAGGATACATAAACTGTTGCTTCATGGATAGATTTCAAAGCAATTAGCAAACCTGAAAAGTGTATTTCTGGCTTAAGAATAGAGGTGCACACATTTTGGTATAAATGAGATACTATATGTGATGTTACTCATTCTATTGGCAAAAAAAGAAAAAGCTATTGGATTCCCCAAAATCATTATATTGTTTTTAGTTAATAAGATACTGGAGGAAGTGTATTTCAGTGGGATTTCTTTTTGAAGGTGTTTTCCCCCTCCTATTTGCATGTCATTTCAAGTTCTCAATAACACTGTACTCCCTACAGATGTTTATCTTTTCAATAAAATAACACACTTTTTTTATTATTTTTCAGAGCTACAGGTCTCACTCTGTTGCATGCCCTTCCATCTGTTATTCACTTTGCATATCATCCTCTGTTTGCCCTCATAGTGTTTCTTGACACCCTGATGCCTCCCTTCTACTCTTCTGATTCTTGTATGCTTCCTGTGATTCTTCAAAATTTCCTGTAGCCTGTTTCCATGCATTCACTCTTTCTGCCTGTCCTTAAACTCATTTTTAGGTCCTCTGTGTTTTCCCCATGCACTCCTAACTTTTACAGTGGACAAAACGGCATCTGTCTTCACTGAGGCCAGTGTGTTTTCTGTCTCATTAAAAGGAAAAAAAAAATAGAATGGAAGTTTCATTTATTAAAGAAAGTTTGGTTTTATGAAGAAAAAAGACAAAATAGTCATAAGGGTACTTCTGGCACTGATTTCTTTTCAAAGTAAAGGGAGAAATTGCCATTTTAAAGTTAGAAGCTACGTTATATAAAAATTGAAAACCAGGCCACCAAGTGCATTATAAGAAGGAGCTGTTGGGCCACCAGCCTGTTTCCAGTAGTGACCAGTAACAGGCATCTGCCAAGGGTTTTGGAGCAGGGCAAGTGTACAGCAACAAAAAATAAGAACACTTTCCTGGCTTACAGGGGTCTGGGACTGTAGGAATGTGAAATTAAATGGCATCTTCATATTTCAGACCCTTGAGCATGTTTTTTTTCCTTCTGCTGATGGGTGTGATCAGTTTTGGAACCAGGGCAGGTTTCTGGCAGAGCCAGCACTCTCTCAGGGAGTCCCACACCTCAGCTATTTGTTGGCTACAGAAGTACCTCCCTATATTTGTTTTGAACCTGTCTCCTGCCTCTTAGTTCTTGTATTGGAGGAGACAGAGAACAGTCATCCCAGTTCACCTTCTCTTTGGCATTCATGAATTTGAGCCTGCTACAGTATCCTTGGCTCAGGTTTCTCTTTTATAGTCCAGCATTTTTTATCATTCCCTTTATGGCAGCCAGTCTGTACCAATGATGGTCCTTTTTACTTTTCTTTCTATTATATCTGGGTTAATTTATATTCTCAAGATTGGGGACCAGGACTACAGTCCAGATTCAATCCTTTATATATTGTCATTACAACACTCTTGGTTTTGTTCTCAAATCCTTTCCTAATAATTCATAGCATTTGATTGCATTTCTGCTTGTTTTCTCCAATCAGATTAATTGACCTTTTACCGCTTATTAATCTAATTTTAATTTCTATTTTTAGGACTAACTACTTCAAGCCAAATGAAACATTTATATTAGGGTCTGTGCTAAGAACAATTATGTGGTAATTCTTCTCACAAGTAACCAGTACTGTCAGTTTGGATGCCTTTCCCTTTTCATTAAGTAATCCATTTTCTGCATCAGCAGTATTATTTGTGGTAAACCCAATGTTGTCATTTTTCTCTTTCTTACCCATTTTCTTTAGTCATCACAAAGAGGTTTTGTTTGTATTTGGGGCAGATGCCTTATGTTCTCTTTCGTAATCCCTGGGTAGCTGAGTGCTTCCTTTGCTAACACATGTCTTTGTGTTATGGTCTTAGGAACCTGACTGTGGAAAGCACGTCTCAAAGCAATGTCACTACATTTCTCTGTTAAAACGAACCAGAATATATCTGTTCCAATGAGTAGGACTCGGCATTTGACAATTACCTGACTTAAAAATCCACCTAGTGAGTCACTGACAAGGGGCATGAGCAGGTCTGTGGCACAGTGTGGGCAGGGGCCGAGGGCTCGTGCCCAGGAGAAAATCATTCCAGAATGGAAAAGGAAGGACCCCTTCCCGTGGCTCCTGCTCCATCAACGCTCTGATGTGAGTCTGCACAGCAGCGCAGTCAAACTGAGCCCTGAACACAGGCAGGCAATGTACTGGGGTGTCGAGGGTCAGTGAACTCAGGACTCTGACACATTTTCAGCACAGGGTCCTCTGAGGGAAAACTTCCAAACAAATTTTCTTATGGTTGTTATCACCTATTGACTTCTCCATTATTTTCTTTATCTCTACTAATATGAAATAAGACCTTCTAACTTTACATACTGTATATATATATATATATATATATGATATTTTATGATGTGAAGTCCATGATCTTTATAGATAATCACAATTTCTTGTTTTTTAAGTTAAGATTTCTAAGGCCTTTCTTTATTGTATCAAAGCTGTTACCAGTCTTCTGATTTTAGACAAGGCCTTAAATACAGCATTCCTTCATCTGATCTTCATAAAGTGGAGGATTATTTATAATAGTGGTTCTTGAAGCCTTCTTTTGACCTTTCCAGATTTTAGTGAGCAACGGCAAAAGCTTCCTGTAAATGTTGCTTTAATGCACATTTCTTAATGTGTAAAGCAGAAGTTCTGGTTTCCCTTTCATGTTTGTATAGCAAACTAAAACAAATGCAAACGTCAAAGAGTTTTTGGAAATGGCTGAACCAGACAAAGAAGATAAGGCTAAACCCTGCACCCTGATTTCTTTAGTAGCTCATTAGTCTGAGAAGGATATTGGTTTCTCATTCAAGCCTCCAAGCTGACTAATTTTTTATGACTCATCAAAAAGGCTGTCAGATGACTCATATGTAGAATACTTGTGCATTGGGTGTGTATCATGCTGGATTCTTAAGCCAAGGTAACGTTCTATTAAGAAATATTTTGAAACACTCTAATGACTCATAATGCCTCTTATTTGCAGGTAGTTAATTAGTTTGAAAATGGAATTTGCAAAATGGAAGTATTTTTTGAGAGAAGCGGTTGATTACGTTATTACAATGGAATCCATTGTGCAACTTGGTCCCTGAGGATTAAGGACAACAAACTAAATATATTTATATGAATAAAATATTTATTTCATTGACGATGATAATGCTGAGACTAAAATACTTCATTCACAATTATTTACAGCACAATATAAATAGTTATAACTACTAGTATAGTGTACTATTTTTTCAAGCAATATGGAACCAACAGTATTAAAGACAGCAAAATAATATTGTGTAGAGACTGGTATTACTCACCCATACCAACAACTGTGGGCAAATCTCTTTAGCTCAGCTTTGAGGAATGACTTGGAGGGGCATCCCCACTCAGGGGAGGAGTTTCCACACACAGTTCTAGAAGGGGTGTCTTAGGACTTCCCTCTGGTAAAATATGTGACTGGGCTGTCAGTCATGTGTTTCTAGGCGAGCCACATCAGCTCAGCAGCTTTAGAAAAGTTATCAGTGCTATTTTTTGTTGGTTCCTTAATCAGGAACTTTACCACATCCTCACTGGAGCCAGTTTCTTTCAGGAAACATTGTTTTTCACATCCTCAGAAAGTTTGGGATTGATGAGTCTGGCTGATCTCAGCATTCTTCAATACCAAAAGCAGCATGACACCCTCTTTTCCATCTACCACTGATAGCTTTTTCAGACAGGGTAAAGTTTGATCTGTTTTACTCCCACTTAGGCAGAACATCCTGCTATACCTATTAGTTCATGTGAACAGGCATGGGGTCTCAAGATGCTGCGTGTGGGCAGGAGTAATTTCTTACCTGTCTAATCCCCATCCTTCCCACTCAGTTTGCTTTCTGTGACTGGCCTTGGTCCACCTCTAGACATTCACTGACTTTCTAGAAGAGGCAGCTCTGGCTCCCAACACAAGCCTCTCCATTGCCTCTTTCCCATCACACTGTCCTACCTGTGTGTCACTATACCTGCTCCCTCCACCCTTCTCCCTGCAGGCAAGGAGCCTGGCAGGTTGCAGCAGGGCTGCAGCCATTCATGCTGAGTAATTTGGTATTTCCCAGCCTCATGAGGTGATAGTATGGTAGCCCTGATAAGCTGCACTTCCCTGTGCAGTCCCTCTGTTTCAGGTACTGTGCCTTATGTGTCCCTGTCCTGAGAACACCTCTCTCAACTGTCCCTTATTTCCACCCTCCCACCCATCTTTCTGGCATCTTGCTGTACTCTTCACTTTTATCTTTGCCCTTCCTTTCTTCTTTTGCCTTACTCTGTGGGGATATCACCTCACTTGCAGTTCTCTGTGTATGGCCTAGTGAGGCAGAAGCAGCAGCAAGGGTGTAAATTGTAGTGGTGGCAGTAATTCAAGAGTATTTGAGTGTGAAAATTGCGGAAAGGCTCCTAACTCCTGTCTCAGCTGTCAAAACTTTGCATAGAAGAGCTTTTGGGCTTGTGCTGTGCCTTTTTTCACTGCAGGTGTTGGGCAGTAAGTGCTGGTGTGAGACATGGGAAGGAACTACGTGTGAGGAGAATGTGCGGGGAACATAGCTGTTACCCACAGAGGTGGAATGTTTCAAGGAAGCAGCATAATTTTGGTTATTCCTGCAACAGTTTAAGAAGTAAACCCTAGAGTTTCTGCTGACTCTGTTTTCCTGGGTAGTCCCTACTCACTGAAATGTGAATCAGTGGTGTGCATCATGTGTGTGGTTTGAATTAGCACTTGGCTTAGGTAATACACATTGTCCCCTTTTCTATGAAGCTGCTTAGTGGGTACTGGTTTTTTATACTGGCAAGTGGAGTGTGTTGTACATCTAGCAATGGGAACTCAGCTTATTTCACTTGCAGAAGAATTCTGAACTTTGCCTTGGCAAGCTCTTACCAACGACTTGAGGATTCAGTGCTTGGTAAACAGAACTAAATCTGGCTGGTGACTGACCACCAGCAGTGTTCCTCGGGGCTCAGTTCTAGGGCTAGTTCTGTTCAATGTATTTATTCTAGATAAATACGAGCATTGAGCAATGATTAGTGGAATGAAATTGAACAAGTCCAAATGCTGGATCCTGCACCTGGGGACAGTTACCACCAGGCACAAATATAAGCTCTGAGAGGAGTGTCTGGAGAGTGCCCTGCAGGGAGGGCCCTGGGGGTGCTGGTGGGCAGCAGCTCAGTGGGAGGCAGCAGGGTGTACCCAAGCAGCCCAGAGGGCAAAAACCATGTCCTGGGGTGCATCAAGCAGCATCACCAGCTGGTCAGAAGGGAGGATCATCTGCTGCGCTCAGCATTGGTGTGGCCTTACCCGCAGTGCTGGGAGCTGTTCGGAGCCTCACAATTTAAAGATTTGAAGGTCCTTGAAGGGAAACTGCTAAAGAAATTTCTGAAATCAGGCTCTCATCTCCATCAGACAGATTTATTGGCACAGATCAAGTGTGTTACCTGGTAGCTCAAGCTAGATACCTCAAAAGAGGGACCCCCAACAAAGAAATCCCTGGGCAATTATACCCTTATGATCTAAACTCCTTATCCCTCAGGCGACAATCTGGACCAAAAGCATTACTAGGGTGTGGGGTCTTCTCACTCTTCATTGGGTCACTGTTTCACTGCCAGGTAATTGCCATGTGGTCACCTTCACATCCTCTTAGGTTGGTTTCACTGGGGATTTTGGTCAGTTCTGTAGTCCATGTTGTAATATGGTTGTTACAGTTCATATACCATGAGTTATGGGCTGTCCACTCTCGCTATTAATTTTTAAGTAATGTTCAAGCTACAGCTTTGTCTAGTCTATTATTAATTTGTATTAAAGATTTGTATCTTCAAATTTTATGCATCTTTGTTTTACTCTTCACACCCACATGGTTCAGATAAAGTTCAGCTTGCAACCTAACAATTCTAGCTACTTATGTCGAACAAGCACTTAGCTACTTCCAAATAAAACAAAATGTTCAACAGCAGCAAAGCTGGTGGGCAAGCCCCGTGCCTCACAGGAGCATGTCCTGTGAGCAGCTGCTGAGGTCTCTGGGCTTGTGTAGTTTGGAAAGATGAAGGCTGAGGTGTGACCTCTTCTCTCTACAGCTCCACGAAGAGGGGAGGGGGAGGAGGAGGTGCCGATTCCTTCTCCCTGGGATCCAGTGTTAGTACACATGGCAGTAGTTCAAAGCTGCACCAGGAGAGGTTCAGACTGGACACTAAAAAGCATTTCTTTACCAAGAGAGTGGTCAGACAGTGGAACGGGCTTTCTAGAGAGGCGGTCAATGCACCAAGCCACCAATGTTTAAGAGTGTACTAGTTTGAAAGCAAACCAGCGAGAGCCTCAAAATCAGAACTACAATTTAATAGGAAAATTAAAAATAAATGCAGTAGGACAGAAACACTGACAGAGTCAGGATACAACCTGACATGCTGTCGGGCAGGGTGGTGGTAGCAGTCCGATTAGATGGTGGCTGCAGTCCTCCTGAAGTGATAGATGTGGTCCTGTTGAAGCGGTGATCCTGTAGAAGGGTCTGGTCTTCCTCTGAAGGTCCAGTGGTGGTTATGTAGCTCTTGTCCTCTGGGAATCCAGTAGGTAAGGGCTGAGTGTGGTGTTCCAAACCTCAGATTATATCCAGGTGGGAATGCTTCCTTCCTCCCCCTGGGCGGAGCATCTCACAATGGGACGATGTAATTTTGAGTCACGAAGTGAGGCTGGATGGCCCATTAACAGAAGATATCCCTCCGGACGGACTTATCAGGGATGTGTCATGGAAGAGACAAAGAACACTGCCCCACCTGGTTTTAACAGAGGGTGATAGAATACATACTTCTGGTTACATCTTACATCGTAACCTAAGACAAAGAGGCATTTGACGATGCCCTTAACAGGCTTTAACTTTTGGTCAGCCCTGAAGTGGTCAAGCAGTTGGACCAGATGACCACTATAGGTGCCTTCCAACTGAAATAGAACAGACTATTCTAATTTCATGTATTATCTGAATTTGATGAAGTTGTTCATTGGTATAAATCAGTGTATTGCTGAATGGCTTGAGGAGCTGCTTAGGATGGTGGTGGTTTTTTTTCCCCACCATGTGAATAATTCTGCTGGATGGCCAAGTCATTGGTCTGTGAGTCACTTGTGGCCTGTGACTCTGTTCCTCAGATTATGATCAGTGACATTACATTACAGAGTAATCACATTTCTCTGGTTTGATTACACTTACAGACTTATGTAAAACAGACATTATGCTTTCACTTAATCTGAAAAATTGGAAACAGTTCGCTGTCTTTTGGCTTTGAAGGTGTATCTGACCAATCTTCTCTGTATTTTTGGCTTAATCTTTGATGCCTTCATCTTCTTTGTATTGCTGACTTGTGTGACTTAGGGGCTGACTGTATATATTCTCATATCAGGGGATTAATCACTAGCTAGAGAATCTAGAAACTAGATGTTTTTATTGTTACTGTGTGTCAGACCATCTGTGTGAAGGATCTTTTATCCATTTTCCTGCAAGCAATAAATCTTGTAAGACTATCAGCTGCTGAAACCATTTTTAGTTTCATTGAAGAGTTGTTGGAGTGCTTTCAATTATCCTGTGGTCAACTAATTAGGTCTGAAATGATAGCTATTTAAATTTGTGGTTCTCTTTATTCCTGTTCACCATTTTAGCATTTGGTCTATTGAATATGTCAGAGCTCTCTGAAAAATGACGTTTTAGCTTTGTCAGAGCTGCACACTCTATCTTTCTTGAGGTTTTAAGTTGCTTTTATGTATGTACCTTTCTCCCCCAAGGCTTTAATTCCGAAAGAGAAACAGGACAGTGTGGGGCTGTCATAGCCATCTCATTTTGTGTTACCTTTTGTTAAGCTTGCTACCACAAAATTGGTATCAACATTGTGGTTTACCTTTATTGGTTTGCTTTGCTTTTGTTATAACTTTTCTAGCTGAAAAAGCAAAAAAAATAAAAAAGGAACTCTGAACCTGTGCCTGTACTGCTGGGCATCTTATCACTTTCAAAAAAACAAGCTGGGAAAACATTACAATTAAAGGGAAGGTAGCGTGGTAAAACTTTGTGTGAGATTATATTGGCGGGGTGGTGTTTATTTAAAAAAAAATTAGTTGATTTTTATCATTCCCATGATCTGACACATAGAGTACATTGGTACATCTGTAACAGACTCAGAAGCATCAACACACGTATGTCCAGATGGTGTGGCCAGGATCCCTTGTGTGCAAAGAGGATGACAGGGATGCAGGGATGAAGAACTCATAGTGCTGCTGGAGTTCTTCATGGTACTATAAACTAGGTTTTGGACAAATCTTTCATGTTCTTCAGGAGTCATCAGTTGGTACGGGATGGGTCTTTGCTGTAGAAACTTGCTGATTTCAGCTTTCATAAATCTTGGGCCAAGTTTTTACCTGGTTTTGTTTTGTTGGTTTTTTTTTTTTAACCATTTTGTTGTTGTGTGTTTTTTCCTTGTCTGAATGCATGTTTGAAATACATGCCCAGGGTCTGTTTTTCTGTTGGGCCAACAGGCAAAGGAGTCATGGTTGTGATATGCTGCAGTCTCGTTACCATCCTTCTGGTGCAGGATCTTTTGCGGATGAGTCATTTATGCTGTGGTCTTACCAGAGTGGAGACCTTTTGGCCATTACATAAACAGTGTATTTCTCAATTTCACTGCTGGGAATAGTGTCCTGAAAACAGTGTCCAGGCATCCTTTCTTATTGGTACAGGCTGTTCTTTAACCCTTTGTTCATGTGTGTGGGGGTGGACAAAGTCACACTCTCTTGCAGTCATATGGCAGTCAGGCCAATCTTAATAATTCCGTTAATATGGGCATGAAAACAGTAACTTTCAAATGAAAAAATAAAAATCAAATAATAAAGAAATTAAAAAAAGAAGAAACTGCACATTTTTGTGTTGGACTGTACAGGCTGATTGTTAACAGCTGCAGTTTAAGAGGAAGAATGTACACTTGACATGGGGAGAAGTCAAAAACCTAACTTTCCCATGTTTCTAGGTCTGGCTTGCTCTAGGTCTGACTTGGAAGATTTCCTGTACTTTGCAGGCAGTGAGATCCTCCTCTGCCATCTTATTCCAAACTTTCCATCTTGTGTATTTATTCAGTGGATCTGCAAGTACTGGATGCATTCTTCCCTGTGGAACTGTTTCTACACGGGCAGCCTCACTGCCTTCCTTAATAAAAACATTTCTTTGCTCTTGTGTAACTTTTATGAAAGCTGAAGCATTTTCAAGGCATTCCATGTATTAACTGCACATAATGAAAAATATTTGTTTTATATACAACCAGTTTGTCATAGAGGCCATTGAAAGGCATATTAATATCACAGATAGCAGGCATTGGGTTCTTTGGGTTTATTTTTGTAAATCACCTCCCCACACACATTTGTCAGTGGAGGGTCCCAGTACCGGAATTATCCAAGTAAACTGAACTCATTGTTATGATATGATTTAATTCTAAGTGCTGAAGTCAGAGGTGCAGTCTGCAGGGTGGTATAATGTTTTCTTACCTTGTTCCTCTTCTCTCCCTCTCTATTTACAGGTTATTCTAATATTTGTCTGCATGTTGACAAAGGAATCTGTAGAAATTACTCCAGTGCCATATACATTGGAAGTCCCTCGGGTAGCTTTGGAGAGAAGAGACCCCTCTAACCCTTTGAGGAGAGAAAAGAAACAGATGCACTGTCAAGTGGGACAATACCTACACCCCAGAAAGACCCACTGCTGCATGAGGTGTCATGCAGGTACGCAAAATAAATGCAGTAGGAGGGACTTTCAGCCTGCAGTCATTTCCCTGCCCTGCACCCTCAAACTGTCACTTTCCTATAGCTAATCAGCTCTCCCCTTGCTTGGTACCTGTCCCTACCCAGCTAAATTATTATTCCTTTTATTTATTCTTATTCCTTACTCTCTTCTTATGGGTCAGTGTCATTCACACTAGTGAGAGGAAGCATACTTGGTCGTCACGCTATCAACTCCAGGGTTTCTTTGAGGCACTGGTGACTCCTGTCCTGCCTAAGACAACGCATTTGCCTTCCTGTCAGAGCTCTGTTAAGTGATTTTCTTGCAGGTACCTACAAGGCAAAAGACTGTGATCGGCCTGACCAGGCAACTGTCTGTCTTCCGTGTGCTGATGGCACATTCACAGCTGTTGATAACACCATGTCTAAATGCTTCCGGTGCACACACTGCCGTACAGGTGAGTTACTATCAGATTGGCAGGATCTGAGGAAAATGGTGGTGGATGGGGGCTGGGGGCATGGCAAGATGAGTGAGGAAGCTTGGAAAAGTAAGCAATTGAATGAGTAAGATGATGTATGGCAATGGATTGGGGACAGCAGGAATAAGGGTTACCGAATTAGTACAGTTTGCAGGCCTTTTTGGCCTTTTTCTGTGAAATTTAGGGGAAAACAATACCTATTGTCATAACAGTGCTCTCAGTTGAAGGTGAAGGAAGAGGTTAGAGTAATCATTTCTCCTTTCTTTCTTCAGAACTCCAGCAGATAGTAGAGACCCCCTGCACCGCACAGCATGATACTGTATGTGGCTGTCAGAAGAATCAGTATCAGACTGATTCTGAGTCTGAATTCTTCCAGTGTAGGAACTGCAGCATGTGTGCCAATGGCATTATTACCAGCTGTGAGTATGGCATGGATATGGCTCTAGTACTGATGTACTGTAGTAGGGTAGACTTTCTGATAATCTGCAGTGCCTTGCACTGAAAGGATGGTAGTTTTGGAACAACTCTTGGGTTTGTCTGCCCTCTTTCCCTAAAAAGACTGCTGTTTTTTGCATGCTCTGGCATCAGTCCCTGTTTCCTATCACAGCTGCTTTCTTTTGTCCTTGAACAGTTTCTTGGTTTTGGCTGTTGTGAGGAGCTACTTTCTACTTAATTTTGGTGCCTCTGCCTTGTGTGTCCTGAAGCAAGGTCTTTCTTTATGCTCTAGAGCAGGTTTCTCCTTGCCTTCCTTGTTTGTCTGTCTCCTGATGCTCAGTGCATTTCCCTTACCAACTGCTGGAAGCACTTTGAGTACAATGGATGAAAATACCTCTGGTCCCAGTGCTCAGTTGAACTGCTTGTCAGTTGCTGAACCACCACAGTGTTCTGTGCAGTGTTTTAAAGCAAAGAGCTGCTCAGGTAGTGCTGAACTATACCCAGTGGCAATGGGCATTACCTTGGGATGATGCTGGTGTCTGGGAGAAGTACCTGGGTTAGCTGTCCCAAAGTGCTTCATTGCCAGTCAAGAATCTGAGATCTTAAACAAACACTGCTGTCGGTAGTCTTAATTCTTTTCATGTCCCTTAAATGTCTTCTTTCCATGTACCCTACTGTGGTGACTGAGAAAGCATGAGTCAGTATTGGATGCAACACTAACTAACTTCATTTCCTTGATTAGCTCTTCTATAATGTCACACGGGCGGATCTGACTGTGCAGCCAAACAAGATATCCTACATCCATGCCCATTCACACGCCGACTGCTCTTCCAGTTGGCACGTACATACATTCCTCAGTGGCGGTCTTCCAGCCCAGGGACACACACTCCCCTCCGAACATCTTATTCAGCTGGTCGTGATCCGTACAAAAGACACAATTATAATTAATTTAGGCATTGTTCTTTAATCATCCAGCAGGCCCATGCTTCCAGTCCAGCTGCTCCCACACCCTACCTTGTCTTAAAGCTATCCTCTCTTCTTTGCAAACTATGCTGCTCCTGATCCCTTTCCCATCTCTTACCCTGCCTAGTGTGAGGTTTGCTGTTTCACTGGTGAATGTGCTCCCTCCTGTGCTCAGTCATCTTGTCACAGTTTCCACACTTAAGCCTCTACTCAAGGGTCATCATCATATGCTGTCCTTGAGCATCTTCCTTCCCTCTTGGCTGATGTAGAACTGTTTTATTCCCATCCCTCACTCGCCACAGAATTTAGCTCCTTGTTCTAGTACGTTTTCCCCTGCTCTCATGCAATTTGATGTTCTTCCATCACTTTTTTTGCCTGCTCCTCCCCACACCTGTTTTAGTCAGGCTCTCTCCCGTGACTTGCTTAGAAGCGATAGTTCTTTTATTTCTTACCCCTTGCACTCACAACATCACAAGAATGGTTATGTGTCCCGTGGCTTGAAGTGATTTCTCCCTGCCCCAAACTGACTTCCTCACCAGTCCCAGCTGTTCAGGGACCACTTCTCCCTCATCTTGGCCTGACTAATGTGGTTTCCCCTTCCTGTCATGCTTGAACTTGAGTGACTTTTCCTGCTTTTTGCACATTCGATTAATTTCAGCTGCACTGTAATTATAGTCCCTTTCCAAGCCTCTACATAGGTGCCCTCCTACAGGACAGTGGCACTGTTATTTTTATTACTTTTATCCTCCCCCAACTCTGTTTTTAAATGTAGACCAAATCCTTTTCCTCTTCTTCAGTAGCAATTTTCCAGGCTTAAAAAAGGACAATCTTTCATCCATCTTGGAGTGGATTTTTTTCCTTTTGTTTTCTTCCCTGTCCAGATTATGGCAACAGTTTCTGGTTTGTTTGGTATTTTTCTATAGGTTCAAAGAACAAAGATGCAGTTTGCAGGTGTAAGCCTCAATTCTTCCTGTCGCGTAGTAACATTTGCAAGCCTTGCAACAGGTGAGCTTTTTTACTCTGTATGCCCCACCACTGAGTAGGAGAGACAGTAGGAACTCCACAGGGTGAGGGAATTCTTCTCACGACTCTTTCTATCTAGACGTAACTTTACAACACTCTAATTGCCTTTCTGGGGCAATTAGGTCTTCCCCTCTGCCACCTCCTCCGTGTAGGCATCAGCCCACTAAGAACCCAAAGTCACTAGTCACACTGCATTGCTCTGCTTTGCAGGCCCATCTTGACTTGTCTGTTAATTAGGATGGTTGCAAATGGCTAGTGTTTCATTGCATGTGTGTTCACCTCTCTGAGTTGCTCTTTCAGCTGCACTGGAGAAGAATGCTTGCTGTGTCCCAGCCCAGTGACTACCTCACCGACTTCATCTGGGCTGAGTGAGTGCTCAGGGGACTGAGGGGCAGTGGAATCTTTTCATTGTGGGCTGTTGTACTGTTAATGCCTTTTGTAAAGAGTTATATTTTCCACTTTGTCAAACCATTATCCTTTTTCGCCCTACCATTTGCAAATTGTCACTTGCTGTTCTTCCTCTACACTTTCCTCCTCATATATTTGCTTTCTTCCTTTTGTCCAGATGGAAACCTTGTACTTGGCATCCTTGTTGCAATATTTGGAGTTATCTCTATCCTCTGCGTTGCACATAAAGTCGGGAAGCTGGTCCAGAAAAATAGGATAGTGTCGTCTTTCTACTCCTGTGGTGAGTACAGCAGCATGTGCAGTGATATTGATTGGGATAGACATCATTCCCTGTGTGGTTTTGTGTGTGCACATGTGTGAGGGAAAAAGGGGGATCCCCTTAGTCTGCTCTGCTGCAAGGCCAGAGCAGCACAAGAACTAAAGAGCCAAGGCTCTTCTTACAGTTCTGCATCCAGGCCCATAGCTGTGACTGGAAGTGCACGTGAGCTTATTTCTGGGACATGTATTTTGCTGTAAAACATTTTTGAGGGCAGGATTGTGAATAGCTGCTTTCCTGTTTTCTCTGGGACGAGAGGAAGTGAAAGTAATTTCTGCTTTCTTTTTCTTCTTTCTTTGAAGTTTCTTTGCCACAGACAACCAGGGAGCCAGTATCAGAGGTGAGCAAGATGATGGGTATAAGAGTTTACTTTACACTTTCAAATATGTTAGCCTGGGATCCAGAGTAATATTTTTCCCCATGGGCTGTTTTCAGGCCTTGTATTTGCAAGTGAGCTGAGTAATAGGGGTGTTTAACTCAGAAGTCTTTTCCTGTAGAGGGTGGAGCCAGTAACACTTTACTTCCCCTCTTCTAGAGGATGCTTTGCAAACTCCTGGCTTTTTGCTTTTTTTTTCTGGATGCATTTTCTTCAAATAGTTGGTCCTTAATCCCCTTTTCTCTCTGTGTACCCCAAGCTTGGAGGATTTAATTAATTTTACTTCACTTCAGATCTTGACTCCCCAAGCCTCTCAGTGCTGCTTCACAGTGTTCTCTCAGGTCCAAGGTAACTCTGCAAATAAGTGGGCCCAGGCAGCAGCTGAGGTGTGGGGTTTCCACAGCCTTACAGAGGCGGCTGATGGGAAAGGTGGCATGTAGAGCTTCTAGAATGGTGATGATTTGGGGTCCCAGCCTTACTTGATTTTGTAAAGAAATATTTTTTTTCCCCGAATACTGTTTTATGGTGCCAAAAGAAAGTTAAACTCTTTGGGTTCTGCTGGAAAGAAATGTTTGGTGTCTTCTGCTGAAACAAGGCACGTAGGAAGAATTAAAATCTCACCCACCTATCTTGGATAAATTTTAGCATATAAAGCTAGTGGTTACTTGCAGGAGATAGGTGTATTGTGCTGCTGTGGGTGATTCTGAACTATGTCACATGTCTTTCAGGATGAGGAAAAAAGAAATAAAATTTCCATCCTTCTTCCTGAGTCCCAGAAGGAAACAGAATTGCCAGTAAACGCAGCCCCATCTGCACCTCTGCCGCAAAGTTCACATGAATTACCAGACTGTGTCAGACCTGCCAGAAAGACACAGCTTCCAGACAGTAAGTGGAACTCTCCCATCCTTCCCTCCTTCCCCAGTCAAATGAGAACCTAATTATGCAGATGCAGCTAGGAGTATGCTGCACAGACCTTACCCAGTGCACACGACCTGTGTGTGTACTTCATGCTTGGCACAGTACAAAGGCAGAAGCATGTCCAGAGCCTGTGAGGCTGTATATGCTAAATACCTGTGCAAGGCCTTTCTGTTGTCCCTTTTCCCTACCAGCAAAATGGATTGTCATACGTGTTGACATGCTGTCAGTCTTACTGCCTCTGGGGTTGTGACCCAGAATAATTTCAATGATTCATTCTTTTTCAAGAATGTATGGCAGCAAGGCCCTAAGCATATGTGCTTAACTCTGCTCATAACCTTATACAAGAGCATATGGAAACATTCCCGTTACATTCTGAGGGGTGAGAGCAAGTCTGAATGTCACACAGGTCTGTGTGATTACTCTGGAGAACTGGAGAAGACTTGAACAAGAGAGGGCACTCCAAGATCCCAAGGCACCCTCCAGCCCTGGATTATTCACATTGTACTTGAGGCTGCAGAATCTTGGTTCTCACGCTTTTCCCTCTCTTTTCGCAGACCCTGCTATTCTGTACACTGTGGTGGATCACGTGCCGCCATCTCGGTGGAAGGAGTTTGTGCGGCGCCTGGGCCTGAGTGACTACGACCTGGAGCGGATTGAGCTGGAGCACCGGCGCTTGCGAGATGCCCAGTATGAAATGCTCAGACTGTGGAAACTGCAGATGGGCCGTGCTGCCACCGTGGAGCACATCAGCTGTGTTCTCAACCAGATGGAGCTCAGTGGCTGCAGTGATGCTGTTCAAGAGGCTTTGCTAAACCAGAACTCTCCTCAAACTTGCAGCCTCCACAACCATCTTTAGTATATTTCTGCTTTAGCTGCCTTTGACTGTTAAGAGGGGATCATAGCTCTCTTCCTTTCCCCGTATCTCCCCATCTTTCTAACACTCATCAGCTGGTTTTTTGGAGACAGCAGCAGATTATGCTGGAGGAAGGCTGAGGTTTGCTTCTCAACCACCATGTAGCTCAACACCTTTAAGCCACAGCAGACCTCTGCAACACCTCCTTTCCCGAGGAGGGAAAGCACCTCATAAAGGAAGTGGTGTATGGACTCTGACCAAGATGCAAACAGGAGCTCTGAGTGACCTGATCATAGCTCAGCTTCTATGGACAAGTTGTTGCTGGAGCAGGTGCTCCACACATCATGTGGTGGGTAAACTTGTAGGGTGATTTGGTTAAGCCGACTGTTCAGATGTTAAAGTACTCACTCACTTCTTGCAGATCTATTTTTTTGCGAGATCAACCAGTTGAAGTGGCTCATATTGCAGCCTTTTGATTGCTGAATCAGACTCAGAGGAAGTGGTGGGAGGATGTGCCTATTTCTGGGAGCAGGAGAGGATTGCCCCCTCTCGGTGTCAACTAGTAGCAACTAGTAGGTATCGCTGTAGCAAAAGACTTCTGGAGATTCAGAAGTGGTGGCTCTCTCTGTGAGAAACATTATCCTTTCCACACCATTTCCCTCAGCTTCCAGAGGAGTAAGGATTCCAAGCCAGTGAGTCAGATGAGAGGGTTGGTGCTTTTTGTCTCAAGTTTTTTTTCTGTATCTAGAAACCATGTAAGTTAGCATTAACAAAACACCTGCCTGTGTGTTTGTCCAAGTGCAGGGTGGGAAGGAGTGTGTGCATCTGCCTGGGTGAGGTGGTACCTATGCACCTGGTAGCATGAGCACCTCTGCAAATCTGTGCTTGCACACAGGTCAGTAGGCTCGTGTTTACCTGCTTATCTACCTATGGATGATTCAATGAATCTAACTGTAAATGGGACTGTGTATGTGTCTGTATAGATGTTTTAGCAACTGTTGAATAACTTCACACTACTTCCTGGACTGCATTCTGTGATTGCTACTTGGGTGTGGGAGCCATTCGGTACCATCTCCAGGCTCTCACCATCACTTTCTCACTGGAATCACCCTGGGTGAACCAGACGAAGAAAAAATCAATTAGCCTGCACCAGGTGCAGGCTGTCCACACTTTTGTAACATGGATTTTTTTAGTCTCTAATCCCTTGACCAGAGAGAAACTTTCTATTGTAAATACACTAAATGTTCTGAATTAAAATGAGTATTTTTACCTCTGTTCTGGTTTTGCTCATATCAGCTTCTTTTCTGTGACTGTTTTCCAGAAGTGGCAAGAGTGGGTGGCTTAGTGGTCTCGTGTGTTTTTTTTTAAAAAACACCCAAGCTTTATGTACCTTGGTGTGTTGAACTTAGCTGACCCCAAGTCACGAGAAGCTAACTGAGGGCAGGAAGTAGGACTGAAATGAAATCTAGTTGCAGGTCTTCTCAGATATTCGAGAATATGAATGCCAGTTTAGACTGAATTTTTAAACAATATACAATGAGTCATTTTGATTTGTATCTGGCTTTTTCAACAGGAAAATATCTTTTAATAAAAGAATAATAATAGGTTGTACTTTAATGTTAATGTTACATGTTTTTGTTTGAGGAACCAAAGCACCGTGTTAAAGAAGTAAGGACTATTGCTACTCCACTTCAAAGTTTCCTACTTGAAACTTGGAATTTCCTGACAGTCAGTGACAAAGCCAGGAACTGAAGTCAGTTTTAATTCCCAGTTTGAGGCTTTGTTTTGCTATGCCTACATCCCATTTTAATTGAGGATGATGTTGTTGTTGCTTTTTTTTTAATCAGAGACAGAACAAAGCTCACTGTAATACACTTTTTCTTTCATAATTTATGTTCAGCAAGCACAACGGTATGATCAGTATGATAATTATTAGAAGTACATGCTGTAGATTGAAAGTGCTTGAAGTGGGGAAATTCTCAGAAAACTTTTTCAGGTATGGTATCTAAGCTTTGGGGTTTTTTCCCCCACCTCAGACTGTGTAATACATCATTTAAAATCCAGGTGTTTCAAAGCTCTTGGCACAAGGTAAGCCACAAGCAGCAGGCTCCAGGCCACTGCTTGGTTGCCAGTGGCTTTGTGCAGCAATTTTACAGAAGTCCATGGCTATGAGGTGTTTCAGAGAATGCTGAAGACCCTTTCAAGGTAATGAAGGTAACTTAGGTGGGTAACATATGTGAAGATGGGAGTGGAGGTTCCTCATGCTGCTGCCTCTGAGCCTCCAGAAAAAATGAAACTGTTTATGTAATTTCATTCATTTCTCTTCATTACTCATTGAGTATCTAATGCTGAAACGATAATGTCTCTATATAGAACATTTACATTGTAACTGTACTGCATCCAGCTCTGGTCCGCCAACATAAGGAGGACACGGAATAGTTAGAGCAAGTCCAGAGGAGGCCATGAGGAGGATAAGAGGACTGGGGCACCTCCTGTACGAAGACAGGCTGAGGAAGTTGGGTCTGTTCATCCTGGAGAAGGTTCTGTGGAGACCTCCCAGCAAGCTTCCAGTATCTGAAGGGGGCTACTGGGAAGCTGGAGAGGGACTCTTGGTCACTGTAGTGATAGAACAAGAAGGAAACTGAAAGAGGGAAAATTTAGGAAGGATATTAGGAAGGAATTCTTTACAGCGAGGGTGGTGAGGCACTGGCACGGGTTGCTCGGGGAGGCTGTGGATGCCGCCACCCTGGCAACGTCTAAGGCCAGGCTGGATGGGGCTTTGAGCAACCTGGTCCAGTGGGAGGTGTCCCGCCCATGGCAGCGCGGTTGGGACTGGATGATCTCCAAGGTCCCTTCTAACCCATGACATTCCAGGATTCTGCGGAAACACGGCAGTCACTTCTCCGCCTCAGCAGCCGACCCTCCCTCGCCGCGGCGGCGGGCCACGGTCCGAGTGGGGTGGTGCCACCCCCCTCCCTCCGCCGCTCCTTGGTACGGCCCGCGGGGCCGCGGTGCGCGCCGGGAGCGGGCCNGGCACATCCCGGCCCATCCCGGCCCGGCCCGGCATGGCCCTCAACAAGTCCATGCACGCCCGCAACCGCTACAAGGACAAGCCGCCCGACTTCGCCTACCTGGCCGGCAAGTACCCCGAGTTCCAGCAGCACGTGCAGACCACCCTCGCGGGCAGGGTGAGGTA
>VZTI01002053.1:78566-89237 GCA_013397865.1 Struthidea cinerea
GGGCGGGTGGGTGCCCCTGTGTGTCCGCCCCCCGGCACCCATGAAAGCTCTGCGTGTGCCTTTCAGCCTGAATTTCAAGGATCCGGAGGCCGTCAGGGCTCTGACGTGCACCCTCCTGAAGGAGGATTTCGGGCTCACCATCGACATCCCCGTGGAAAGGCTCATTCCTACCGTCCCCTTGAGGCTGAACTACATCCACTGGGTGGAGGATCTCATCGGCCACCAGGATGCTGAGAAGCAAACCCTGAGGCGAGGCATTGACATAGGTACTTAACACAGCTAAATATTTAATTCCTTATTTACCATCAGCAGCAGTCGGAGATGCAATTTGTTGCGCATCCACAGAAAAACGTCAAGTTTGAGAAGCAAAGGGATCTGATCTATGCTCGCGGTGGTGAAAGGCAGTCTGAGCTCCACAGGTGTTTCATGTGCCTCCTGAGTGGGCAGGATTTCTCTGCACAAACACAAGAACAGTCATGGGAAGCAATTATTTGGCTTTTCGGGGCCTTGAACTCTCTTGAGTGCAGCTTTCTGTGGTATACAAAAATTTTGCTTCTAAAAATGCAGGCAAAAATGTCATTGTAAAAGAATTAAAAAGTGTTTCTTCTCAGTGTTCTGACTAATGAATTATGTTTTGTTGCTAATTTGTTAATTTGGCTTTTGGGTGTCTGCACCAGAGAGTTTGTGCGTTGCATAGCAATATTTTTTTGTGTTCCACTTAATAACATTTTTTTCTGTTGTTATAGATCTATTTGACAGGTGAATGATCTGTCCTTTCTAAACTTCGATTTTTATTTTAATTTATTTCAATGTAGTTATTTTCATGAGCTAAATTGTAAAATGGCTTAATTAGAAACCAGGGCAAGTGCTAGCTAAGCTGTGTTTTGTCTGCAGATGGTCAAAGATTTCTTGTTTATTATTGAAAACAAAATGTCTTTTAAGATGGACGAAGCATCAGCAGATGGATGATACGGTCCAGTATAGTTGTTCACTTTCAGTCTGGATTATTTGGTAATATCAGGACAGTATCTATATCAGACAGCAGATAAATGTAAATAGCAGAGATGTGAATTTGTAAGATGTACACTGATGGCCATAATTTGGTTTTCATTAGAAATTAAAAAAAAAAAAAAGGCAAGCTCTGTAAGAGCTTCCACACACAAATAATAAAATTGGCATTTGGATCCAAAAACTTTGGTTATTCTTTATGAATTATTTAAAAGGCACCAGTGATAGTACGTTTGTGTTTAGTTCACATCTTTTATTTTGTCAATAAAATATTTTTTAAAAGTTTCAAAGTCTTGAATCAAAGACTGTTCTGTGCTGAAGAAGGAAATTGAGAGAAGCTGGAATTTCCTTTCTAACTTGTTTTAATGCTTGATATTAAAACTTTAAAGTTACTGACTTCATCAAAGCTGGGGTTCAAGGATCTCTTTCTGTGCCAGATTTTACGTTTCTCTTTATTTGGTATTTGCTGTCATTAGGTTTTGTAGTGGAATTTGTTGTTCTTCTGAAATTTACTGACTTGCATTTTTAGCTGGAGTTGTGCTGGATACCAGGTTTGTATCATCACATGGTGTGTCCACAGCTGGTTTCCTCTAGAACTTTTACATTCCTTAGCCAGCTGCTATGCATTTGACATTAGTTTTCATTTTTGAAAATGATTTCTGTGAGCTTCGTCGCGGTAGGTGGCTGGGTGGAAGAGACAGATCCTTTGTGTCCTCCACATACTGCAGAATCTTCAGTTTGAGTTTGCATGGGCTTTGATGTTCTAGCTTTGGAAAAGCAGTAAGCTATCCAAGAGGGACTTGACAGAAGTCCTGGAAATAACCCTTTGCTGTTGTGTGCTGACAGATGAAGTTATTGATGTTTCAATAAATCAGTATAACAGATTTTTGACACGTCTAAACTCAACTTTTGTGGTGGTGGGATATCTTTCCCTTTTCTTGTATCCATTCCCTTTTAGCCTAAATTTGATTATCATTGTTAATTTGATCACCTAGATATGCCATAATTATTTTGTGCTAGCATCTCTCTCTTTTTTAGCAAGTTTTCATCTATCTGTCTACCTTTTTTGGTATCTTAATTGACAGTTAGGTTTCTTTGATAGTTTTGGACATTGGAGAAAGTCTGGTGGAACAGAATTTTTTTTGTGGTTGTTGTATGCATCAAAGTAAATTATTTGTGATAGATGATAGAAAAATTCAGAAGAGAAATTTATTTGTAGTAGGGTTTTGTTTAGTAAAGCCAGAATGTATTAGGCTTTCTGTATGTAAATTAACCACTGTCATACGGCAGAAAAATAGCTTAAACCAAAGTTGATAGTTTACTAGAAAATTTATTACAGATTATTAAATTCTTTATTTTATTAAGAGGGCATATTTGCTGATGCTGTTTTTCAAATTACAAAAATAAAGTTCACTAAAGAAGTGAGTAGTAGATGATCAGTAATTTTCTTGGAATTTCTTGATCACTATCTTCTTGAAGTTAGTTCTTTTTGGTGTAATAAGTATACAGTTAACAGCCACAGTGTGTATAACTCCAGAGATTTATTTTGCCTTTTTTGTGGATTTTCACTTCTGCAGGGACAGGGGCTTCTTGTATATACCCATTACTTGGAGCAACTTTGAATGGCTGGTATTTCCTTGCAACAGAAGTGGATGACATGTGCTTCAATTATGCCAAGAAGAATGTGGAACAGAATAACTTGTCTGATCTTATAAAAGGTACAATGTAATGAGGTGTTTAATAGCATACAAATGTTGTGACATATTTTTGCCATGTTCAATGGCTTTTCAGAATGTGTATTCCTTCCAAACACATGCTCAATTGTTTTTCACTGGAGCAGAATATTTACTGAGGTCCGTGTATGCTTAAGCCAAACAGCCACCTTGTCTAGCATGAGATGTGCGGATAGAGAAAAACTCTTCCTTATGAAAATCTGAAAGATAAACTTCACCCTGGGGTGTTTTTATCTCTGTATTCCTTGTCTATTACTGAAGTATTTCTTAGTGTTTGTGCTGTTTATGCTGGTAGGAGACCTGGAATGCTCCTCTTGGATAACTGCATGACACTTCTACAAAGGCATTCAGAGAGTTGTACAGAGAGTTCTTCGTCTTCACTTCTTGAATGAAGTCCTGACACTGCCTGTGGTAGCAGTGGCAGTATGCCAGACGTAGTCTAGGAATGAGCTTGGAAAATTTTCTGTAGGAACTCAGTGTAGTAAAAAGCAGATCCATTTATGAGCTCTGAGATGATAACTTTTGGAAGCATCCTTTTGAACATGTCTTAGTCTGTTGTCCGTGTCAGTCTTCAAGATCCGGAACTTGATGCGGAGAACAATGAGAGTTTTCTGTTAACTGCTGCCACTGATTTTTAGTGGTGTGGTGGTGTTGCCATATACTGGAAAAGGAGCTGGCAAAAGAACAGGCCTCATGTGAAGCTTTAGTGCCTGTAGTTGAAAGGGCTTAAAGCACATTTTTGGTTGTATTGGAGAACGTGGTATAACTCAGGCAGTCCTTGTTGTTTGAAAGAGATTCGTGTGGTTCTGCTGCTGTGTATAAGCATACAAGCTGTTTGTATGCTAATCCTTAACCCGAAATCTTTATATGCTTGGTGATATTTGTTACATCTCTTTTGTAGAAAGCATTGTTTAGAAAGTACAGGTTTTATACAATGTGTAATGTATATAGCATGTTAAATAAAATATGAAGTTCCTTACTGACCAAATTCACTTCTTCTAATAGTGGTTAAGGTACCACAGAAGACTCTTCTAATGGATGCACTGAAAGAAGAATCTGAGATCATTTATGATTTCTGCATGTGCAACCCCCCCTTTTTTGCCAACCAGTTGGAAGCGAAGGTAAGGTAACAAACTGGATGTTGTATGTACTTCAGTAGTCACTGGGAAGGTAGCAACAATTTAACCTCTTGATGTGTGGAAGGTTGAGTGGAAAATCCCAAATCATTATGAAATAGCATTTAAGTCTTCTCCCTCCTCATCCCCTAGCCCCTAAAGGAGTTTTGAAAACTTAACTGTTACCCTTCCTAAAGTGGAGGATGAGCTGTAGCATTCTTTCACAAGTTCTTACTGTCTTAGAAAATTAGTTTGGAAAGTAGACAGCTAATAAATCTGAAATCAGGTGCCTGCTGCATAACAGTGGTACAGAGGAATTAGTTCCTGGAATTTTGCTTAACTGTATTTTTCATTTCCTTGGTGATGTAGACAGTATCATACAGGTCTTGCAATACCCACTGAATCTAGTCAGAAATGTATAATACAGGGCAGTAGAAAAAAATTTAAGATTTAATTAAACACTATACATTGTAATTGCATAGATGCACTTAGCATGTCTTACATGTGTTGGAACCACGTATTTCATATTAGCAGGATCCTGATATGGGACAAGTACATTTGAGACTGTAGCGAATTCACTCAGATATGTTTATTTTGAATGGATCTTTGTCTGTTATCCATAGTTCTGATGGGGGAAGGATAAGTAGAGGTGGTGGTGCTTGCTACCCAGTAAAGATTAAGATAGGAAGCAATGTACAAAGCAGCATAACATTTCATTAAATGTTCATGTCAAATGTTTTTGGTTCTTAATTCAGGGAGTTAATTCTCGAAATCCTCGGCGTCCCCCTCCCAGTTCTGTAAATACAGGAGGGATCACAGAAATCATGGCTGAGGGAGGAGAACTAGAATTTGTCAAAAGAATTATTCATGATAGTCTCCAACTTAAAAAGAGGTTGCGGTAAGTGTTCTGTTCCAGTTAAAAAACCCCAAACTAACACTTTTAATCTTCATCTTTGGCAGAAGTCATGCAAAAATGGTATTTTTAGTATCACTGTGGTCCAGTGATAGCTGTTCGGTTTGTTTGATAATACTTACACATCAAATTGTTCCTGGGCAGTAATTAGAAGTTATTGCTGGAGTTATTTGAAGGCAGAAAACAAAAAAAGCCTGTACAAGAGACAGTTGTATCTTGCAGCAAAATTAGCATATGTACCTGATAGAGACAGGTCAGGGTTCATTCTTAAGGGCTTTTGGGATGAAAGAGGTTTTATGACATAGGCTAGTTATCTGTTGATTATCTAAAAATTTCTATCTTTTCCTGGCTGAATTTTGGTAACTTGCAGCTTTGCCTGCTAAAGGACACTGCTGTACTGAATGCTGTCTTGGGTGAACATAAGCTGCAATAAAAAGTGTAGTGAGACATTCTTTTGAACAGCATAAACAGATGGTACATCTGCAGTTTTCTGATTATCAGGCTTTTATTCCCCAATGTTGGACAAAATTGTCCCTTGATAACTGGGAAATCTTAAGTTTTGTACTTCAATACATTATATTTATGATTAAGCTTTTTTGGATTCAGTCATCAAAAAGTATGGAAGATGGGGTTGTAGAGCTCGAATAATAATTCAGATGAAGAATTTCATCTGAAGTAATGTTTGAAAATTCTGAAGATGTGGATCTGGATGGAAGGATAGGCTTCACTAGAAGTAGGAAAATAGTTTTCTTTCCTTTTTTTTGCATGATTGTTTCCTCATGAAATACGGGTTATGTGATGGAAACCTGGATAAGATATGAATGAGCACAAGTGGTAGTCAGTATGTCTGTTTTTGAGCACAATTACTTGCCAATAGTTGGTTATTCCTTTTTATTCTGATTCATTATCCAAAAAAAGTGGAGAAGTTGAAACAAATTCTTGTAAGGTATAACATCTTCCCCATAACTGAAGTCACTCTTTGAAACAAGATTCCTGGTTGTTGGGTGTTGTCTCAATAATACTCCTAATGTATTTCCTAAAAGCTCAAAAAGATTTCCCTGTCCAGTCTGTCTTTGGACCTTCTGTTCTGAATTTTGTTGTACTACATCCTAGTCACTCTGTTTAAGTGTGATTTTTGTTGTTGTTTTGGTTTTAAATCTATTGTTTTTGCAGCTTTCTGATCCAAGTAGTTCTTATTGATAGCTGTCAATTTCAGTTGATCTCTATTTGTAAAATGCTTTTTTAATGTGTGCTTTGCAGATGGTACAGTTGCATGTTGGGGAAGAAATGCAGTTTAGCACCACTGAAGGAAGAACTTCGAATCCAGGGGGTGAGTTTGCTTAGAGTCCATGTCTATCTTGCCTGTGTTCTATACAGTATATAGTATGCTTCAATGCATGTGGGTAATTATTCTTGAATTATTTCACTGAGTTTTAATTACAAAAAGGACCTGCAATTCCTTGTTAGGGAAACAATTGAGGTTTAACTGTTGTAGATTCAAAACAGACAGATAAGTAGCAAATATTGTCTCCAAAGTTTTGTCTTTAGCACATGTTGGAGCATGTCTTCATTCTAAAAGATTCAGGGTTTCTGCTTTAAAATAGCCTTAACAAGGCTGTAGTAAAAAAAACCCGAAACACACAAGGAACAAAAAAAAATCTTGCTTTCTTCCTCTTAGCTCACATGAAATCTGGCAATTTGGTTGATAAAAGAAATAGTAACATGATTTAAGTGGTAACATTGTTGTTTTGTTTGTGTTGAATCCGGCATCAAGTAAAACAGAACTTTGTGCTACTATTCTCATTAAAGAGGGCTGTGCAAAGGACTTTTTGATGGCTTTCTGGAGGAAGCATACTCTTCACTTATTCCCATACAAAGAAAATAATTGTGAGATCTGGCCTTGTGTATAGTGGAAGGAAAGAGAATGCATGGTGAAATAAATTCCCAGAAAGATGAATTGCCAAAAGCAGATGCTGAGCTAGACACAAAATTTCAAGTATCTAATTTTCTTTGTCCTTGAACTGTTGGTACCTCTGTCTTAGTGAAGTGAGAGAGGGCCCTGACACCTCTGAGGCATGTCAGAAAGAATCTCCATTTGTGTAATGAGAAAATATGCTTTGTTTGAAAATGTATGTAGTAAAACAATGTTATTTATTAATCTGAAATAATGTATTGCTTCTTTGCATAGGTTCCTAAAGTCACTCATACTGAATTCTGTCAGGGACGCACCATGAGATGGGCACTGGCGTGGAGTTTCTATGATGATGTACAAGTACCTGTAAGTAGCTTAATTCTGGTTTGCTTGTGATTTTCTGTGCCTCTTACCTGAGGAAGGGGCTAATGAGCTGTAACTACTGTGATACAAACTGTTCTTCTTTAGACTGGAATATTGGATGTGCTGGGCTGTATGGACAGCAGAACTTCTTAGATGGCTGCCAGTCTGTTAGCAGTTGTGATATGTGATTCATGAGTGACCCTTGCTGAGGGTGGAAAAAGGAAGCCATTGTAGGAACTTCCTGTGGGTTTCAGTGAAAATAAGAATCATTTGTAACATACCTCAAATAACAGTTTAGTAGTAATAAAAATACACTAAGTTGGGGCTGGATTTGAATTTAAACTTCTCTCTGAGAACTCAGTTTTAATTTAACATGTGGATTCTGTTACCAAATAGGTATGACCACGTCTAACTCAGACTTGCCTACATGAATGTAAGTGGAGCTTGTTCACCTTAAATGTGAGCCAGTTGCTTCTTTGGATCTGGATGTTTGTATATTTGAATATAGGTATAGACAATAACCAGTCTTAAGGAAGATGCGAGGAAACCTTCAGTGCACTTGGATCAAAATGTGGATATTGGCAGTTGGCCTCTGTTTCCAAGAGCAGCCACACTTTCTCAGCTCATGGAGAGCTAATAGTTTGAAGGAATTAATGAAGCTTTTTGCCTGATACCTGAAGATAAACTCCCTCTGTCCATCAGGCTAGCATAAAGTGCATGATCCTTTTAGCTGGTTTGAGTTTAAAACTCCTGGGGGTGAAATGAAACATGGGCCATGTGAATGACTGCTTAGTGGCATACGTTACACTCATAATCCTCACGTCTTATGGAATCACAGTCTTCTGAGTACAAAAGTCACCACACTAATACTGCATAGTCTTGTAATTTTTTTCTTTCTTTCTTCTTCTAGTCACCTCCCTCTAAAAGAAGAAAATTAGAGAAACCACGAAAACCAATTACTTTCATGGTTTTGGCTTCTACAGTCAAAGAGTTATCCATCAAAGCTGCAGCTATGGGCTGGGATGCTGTAGAAGCTATTGCTGTGGTTAGAGCCTGGGTAGAGAAGATTCTCACTGATCTGAAGGTACAGTATAAAGTGTTAGATGTTAAAACAATGTCCTAATTGAAAGCATAACTGTGAGAGGATTGTATGAAATTCTGCTGTTTTCTGCAATAGGTTCAGCACAAACATGTTCCCTGTGGAAAAGACGAAATTAGCCTCTTTGTGACTGCCATTGAAAACTCCTGGATTCATTTGAGGAGAAAGAAGAGAGAGAGAATAAGGCAATTACGAGAACTTCCTCGAGCTTCTGAAGATATTCTGCAAGCAATGGAGGAGGAAAAGAACAGCCAGAAGAGTGTGAGCAACAACTCGGATTGTGAAAACCCCAAGACTGAAGACTCTGAAATGGGGTTTATGGCACTTGATGAGGATGTCCAGATGATGGCAGGTGATGAGCTACCAGAGGAATCTGCTGCCAAAGAAAAACGCAGTGATCCTGTGAAGGAAGAGGAGATGGAAGCAAAGCAGGGAGAAACATCGCTTGGCAAAAGTTCTGGTGATGCAAAGGAGGAACCTTGCCCTTCAGAGGAAGCTAGCAGTCTGACAGTGGAAAAAGAGCAAAGCCCTAAAGAAACTAGTGGGGGTTTTCTCTTCAAGTGTTTAATGAATGTGAAGAAAGAAGGAAATGATGTAGTAGTAGAAATGCACTGGGTTGAAGGACAGAACAGAGACTTGATGAACCAGCTGTGCACGTACTTACGGAACCAAATTCTTCGACTGGTTGCTAGTTAGCTCTTTTTCCTACTTTGGTAAAGTAGGTCTGTCCTCAAATTTTGTAAACTATTTTTAATGAATTAAAAATTTCAGACAGCAAAACCTGGTTTTTCCCCCTTAAAAAAAGAGTAGAATGAAGATAGATGTCTCCTTTAATATTTTAAATAGCTTTTTTCAGAGATGTAAGGAGGACATGAAGTGATGAGGACGTAACAGATTTCATACTGCAGTTGTAAAACTACATGTTGAAGTGAAACATGTCTATGCTGTGAGCATTTTAAATATCAGCAGTGCTTATTCTGGTCTTTTTCTGGCACAATAGAATTATATATTATTACTAAGTAGAAATCTTTCCTGAGTTACTTTCTTCAATATTTTTTCAGTACTAATACAGGAAACAGTCTGCAGTGGGAATTGTTTTCTGCAGCAGGAGTCTGTAGCAGAGTATGCCTCTCTTCCCTTTAATGTATCTAACTTTTGGTCGATGGAGTAGCAGAATGGATACATTCTCCAAGTGTCAATTCATTAAAATAATCACTTTAGGAAAAATGTGTGTGTTGTATTTGTCTGGTGCTTGGGCTTTGAAACACAGAAGGGCCTACTGTTAGCATCTGGTTTTGTAAACTTGAACAATGAAAGAAGCTTTTTGAGCTGCTTGATTTAAAGAGGATTAAAATATGTTGACTCTTCCATTAGACCATCCCTTGCACTTGCTCAGATATAATTGTCTGAAATGACAGCAGTATCCTTAAAGAATTTTGCTTCCATTTAATCTTAAGAGATTGCTTCCATGACAGCAATGAGAGCACATGCTCTTCTTCTGCAGGACACAGATGAGTACAGAAGCATTAGGTTTTTGCAAAGGAAGACATCTGGAATGAAGACAGTTGCTTCCACCCCCTAGTCCTATTTATCACTGGCTGTTTTCCAAGTGTTTCTGGGCCAGTGACCTGTTCTGTGAGAAGAGAGGGACATGGGTCTTGGATGCCTCAGAGAGAGTGCGTGTATGTGTTTGAGATTACGAGCACTGGTCCTGCTTCATGTGAAGTCAGCCTCCCAAGCTGTGATCCATTTTTCCGAAGAGAGATACAGTATATGGAGAGCTTTTCTGAGAGAGTGGTGTAAGAGTGTGTGTGTGTGTGTTCCCAAAATAAAGCAGGGTGGCCAGAAGGAAATAACTGCATGTGTTCATGCACATGGAACTGCTTTCAATGTTCACCCTTTGCTGTCCTTACTTTTGGAAAGATCAGTACGTTTTCTTCAGTTGAAATTAAAAACAACTTAGAAAAGCCTTATTTTTCTGATATAATGCTTCTTAGCACTTCTGTGGGTGATGGACAAAGACATGCATTTTTCGGGTATTGCAGAATTTTCATAGAACGCCTGATAGTCATGTTCCTGAGGAGAGGTTAAAACCAGTCCTACTCTTTTAGAATCTGAAACAGCTATTTTGGCCTCAGAGCCATTAGAAACAGCAAACAGTCCTTTATGCCCTCCCCTGTTTATTGCTTCAGCTCTGCAAGGTAAGCCTTGTTTTGTTGAAGCAGACCCCGTCACCTTCATTCATTATCTCAGCCTTTCACCGGTACGACACGAGTACCGCACGCGTTCCGCACGCTCGGAGCGCTGCGTAGAGCACAGGCCGGTGTTTTTACAAAGACAACCCGTACTCCGCAGTGGCCGCACGCCTCGGGCGGGCCTGCGTGCCCCGTTCCCGGCTCCCGGCCGTTCCCTGCTCCCGCCGGGGCCGCGGCCCGGGGCCGCCCTCCCGCCGGCCGGGGCGGGGCCGGGTTTGAATGGCGCGGCGGGAAGATGGCGGCGGCACCACCGTCACCCCGTGTGGTGCCGCC
>VZTI01002053.1:89320-204297 GCA_013397865.1 Struthidea cinerea
GTACCGGCGCGGGAGAGCGCAGCCCTTCTCTCCCTTTCCCCTTCTTTCCCTTCCCCGCCTTCCCGTCGGTCGTGCAGCGCAGCGGGTCGGGACGTGCTGGGCGAGGGGGAGCGGGGCTGCCCCGGGGGGCACCGGGGCGCTGCTGGAAGGGGCCGGGGTCCCTCCGAACCTCTCCCGGCACGGGCGCGGGGCCTTGGCCTCGGGCCGCGCTTCGCCCCTTCCTTTCTCCCTCGAGGGCAGCGGCTGCAGCTGAGGTACGTGCTTATGTTGTTAGCAGGGTGGGGATCGAAGGATTTTCCTGCAGTTCTCGCTGTGTAGTTGAGGAAGACAATAAGAAAATGTGTATTCTGTGCACACTTGTGAGATGGGGGCATTCTGTGTGTCGTGTAACAGTGGGCCTTATTCTTGGCTTGGCCTCTAGGTGCTGCCATAACACAACAATCGTTATAGTCTGTTCTCTTTGGTATGCCGGGCAAGGTTTGTTTACCTACGTTGTTAAATTGATTCAAGAATACAATTTAGATATTACAATACAATATAGAATACAGAAGAAGTATACACAATATACTTCTGTATGCAATGTACAAGATTTTCTATAAACATCTTGTGGCAAGGTGTCATATCAAGTGGTCCTGCTGGCAGACAGAGCTACTTAAAAGTGATGCTTCTAGATGCCATACATACATTTTACCAGCTTATTGTGCTCTTGAATCAAGAGAGAAATCAAGACCTTTACAGCATCGAGATTGTATACATCTAAAATCAAGATATTTACATTGCACCTTGCAGTTTCATCTCTTTTGTGATTTTTTCTGTAACTTTTTAAAGCACTTACATCTCTCAGTCTCTTCCCCAGTCATGTCACATCTTCTCACTGATGTGATTATGTTCTGCAAGATACAATTTTGTCAATTTCTGCAAATGGAGCAGAGCAAGGCAATGTACACATTTACACAGTCAGTTTCCCAAAGGCAGTGCAGTAAGCAGCACTCTTGTAGTCAGCTGGCCCCACAACCTGAAATGGTTTTCTTTCTGATAAATCTAATACCCAATGCTTTTAACCAACAATTCGCATCTTCCTCTTTTTGACTGTTTCTTAGCATTGTTTTAGTAGATAAAAAAAAGTTAGTGTCGCAGGTATACTTCTGTACACAGATCTCTAAGCCACAACTTTCCAAACACGTGTTCAGTTCTAATCTATTCTTCAAACAGCGGAATCACGTAACCCTTTCCTCATTCCACGTTTTACATGAAGTTTGTTGGTTTTAACACTAGGGAAAAAGCTTGAGGTCCTATCACATAGAGCTTTTTATGTTTCTGAATCCTAATTCTGCCATAGTAGTCACTGTATTGGATTTGAATGGTAAGGGGGGACTGTAAGAGCAGCTTCTGTGAGAAGCTGCCAGCTCTATCCCTGTGTTGGATAGAGCCAATGCCAGCCAGATCCAAGAGGGACCTGCCACTGGCCAAGGCCGTCAGCAACAGCAGTAGCACCCCTGGGATGATGTATTTAAGAGGGGAAGAAAGCCTGTGCAATGGTAACTGCAGCTGGAGGAGTGAGGAGATGTGATGGAAACAGCCTGCAGACACCAAGGTCGGTGAAGAAGGAGTGGGAGGAGGTCCTTCAGGTGCCGGAGCAGAGATTCACCTNCTCTATCCCTGTGTTGGATAGAGCCAATGCCAGCCAGATCCAAGAGGGACCTGCCACTGGCCAAGGCCATCAGCAACAGCAGTAGCACCCCTGGGATGATGTATTTAAGAGGGGAAGAAAGCCTGTGCAATGGTAACTGCAGCTGGAGGAGTGAGGAGATGTGATGGAAACAGCCTGCAGACACCAAGGTCGGTGAAGAAGGAGTGGGAGGAGGTCCTTCAGGTGCCGGAGCAGAGATTCACCCGCAGCCTGTGGTGAAGACCATGGTGAGGCAGGTTGTCCCCATGGAGGTCCATGGTGGAGCAGAGATCCATCTGCAGCCTGTGGAGGACCCCATGCTAGAGTGAGTGGTTGCCCAAAGGAGGCTGTGGCCCTGTGTGAAGCCCACACTGGAGCAGAGTCCTGGCAGGACCTGTGGAGAGAGGAGCCCACGCTGGAGCGGGTTTGCTGGCAGGACTTGTGACCCCGGGGGGGACCCACAGTGGAGCAGTTTGTGAAGAACTGCAGCCTGTGGGAAGTACTGGTGATGAAGAAGTTCATGGAGGACTGCTTCCAGTGAGAGGGACACCCCACTGGAGCAGGGGAAGAGTGTGAGGAACTCTCCTCTGAGGAGGAAGGAGTGGCAGAGATAATGTGTAATGAACCGACTGCATCCCCCATTCCCTGTTCCCCTCTCCTGCTGGTGGGAAGGAGGTAGGGAACATTGGGAGTACAGTTGAGCCTGAAAAGAAGGGAGGAGTAGGGGGTAGGTGTTTTTAAGATTTTGTTTTATTTCTCATTATCCTACTCTGATTTGATTAGTAACAAATGAATTTTCCCCAAGCCAAGTATTTTGCCTGGGATGGTAATTGGTGGGTGGTCTTTCCCTGTCCTTTTCTTCACCCATGCTCCTTTCATTGTATTTTGTCTCCCCTGTCCAGCTGAGGGGAATGACTTTGGGCGGCTTTGGGTGGCACCTGGTGTCCAGCCAGGGTCAACCCACCACAGACACAGTTTAGGATAGACAATACTGGTTTCCTCTGAATTCCCCTTGGGAAACCTGTTCTGCTTTGCAGCATATTTCTGTTCTCTCCCGATGGTGCTTAAATTTTTGTTTAGTATTTTATGGTACTTTGATTATACAAAGTGAAGCAAAGCTTTCAGAGCTAAGCTATATATCAAGTGTTTTTATTTATTTGTGTAGAGGAGACTGATCACGCAGCAGTGACAGCCTAGGTTGGGGTTAACTTCAAGTTAAAATTTTGAAAATTGAAATTGAAAATTGAAAGCAGTTGAAATTTTTAGTGTATTGAGAGAAAAAATGCTGGCTGCTTCTGCAGGCCGGTATTGCTGATCTAGCCTGCCCTTATGCTGGCAATGATAGTGGGAAATTTCTTTTAGAAGTTTTTCTAAAATGAATGTACGAGTAGAAGAATGGGTACAGTAGAGTCAGGACACATGGTTACTTGGTTTTTATCTCACTTGGACAAGGTCTTTCACAAAATGCTGTTACAGGGACTGTATATTTATGGGTGATAGGGGAGGCATTACTGTGGATCAGAAACCTGAAAGGGACAAAATGCTTGAGTTTTCTTAATGATTTGGAAAAAGGGAGGAGAAGGAGAGGGAGGAGGCAGTGTCTGTAGTCAGCACAAAGTTGTTTAGGGTTACTAAGACAAGAAATAATCATCAAGGAACTTAATTAAGTTAGAGGAACTGGCAGTATTGTGACGATACTAATCGGTGTTAATAAACTGGAATATAACACACTGCACAGAGTAGCTTGAGCTTCTTGTTTGGTTTATGTTGTGGTTTTCATTCATCTGTAAAATAAAAAACACTGGGCAGTTCTGTAATCAGTGAGAATTACTGAAATCTCAGTAATTTAAAAGGGAAATGGTGTGGGTGAGGACGAGATGGCAAATCCATTGTAATGCTGTTATGTTAATCAGTGCTGAAGCTCTGTTTGAGTTTGTATTTGGTAATGGCTGCTCTGTCTCAAAAGCAAATACCAGGGCAGGAGTTTGGTGAAGGAATTAATTGAATGTGGAAAATCTTACAGGAGGAAAAATTGAAAAAAAGATGTCAGAAGATAAGAAGAATGGTGAATCATCCACACAAAATATTGAAAAATATAGGGCAGATAGTTACTGCCTTTTCTTGTAATACAGGAGTTTGTAGAGAAGTTTGACATTTAGGTGTATAACCTAAGTGACCTCAGATTTAAGGGTGATACTTGACGTTTAAAATTTTTTTTTATTTTCTCCTCCCAAAGGGCAATATCAGCAGGTGAATGTTCCTGAAGACCAAGCAGACAAGTTGCTCCTTGCAAGCTGGGGTCTTCCCAAAGCAGTTCTGGAGAAATACCACAGTTTGGGAGTGGTGCAGATGTTTGAATGGCAAGCAGAATGCCTAATGCTTGGACAAGTTCTGGAAGGGAAGAACCTAGTTTACTCAGGTATGCAAACTTCTAATAAAACCAGTCCCCCCTAACTTTTCCACTGCCATTTACAAGGACATACTGGTGCTGAAGGATTCTGATCTGGCAGCTAGAAAGGTCAGGATCCTCTTCTGGAGACATCTTATTAAGATCTGTCCCATTGATGTACCTCAAACTTGACTTAATGGTCTCCTTTCCATATGTGAAGAGAGACTTTTTGCCCCATTTTCTCTGTTAAAGTTCCTTTAGAAAATGATAATTAGGTGTCAGCTAATGGTGACTCTTTTTTATTACAGACTGTCAACTAGGAACTGAATGATAACAGCAATTGGAAATACACATACTTCTGAGAATATTATTTGCTGTTAGTTTTTTTCAGTCCATTTATTGTTTCTCATCACGTATTGTGTGTGGGGTGTGTGTTTAGAAGGGGAAGTAATGCAGAAGGAGAAGTAGGACTGGTGGACTAGAAATCTGTAGGAAATGACAGTTGGTTGTCTACCCTTCATGGGAAAAAGGTTCTAGAGCAGCACTGAGAAGATGAAGAGCTTAGAAGAGAGGTGGGTGATTTTTGGTCTTTTTGACTCTTTATGGAGTTGACTGCAAATGTGGTTGTGGGTGAGAGACAAGAACGGAAGAGTCCCCCCACCCCAAGTTCTCCAGTAACTGCTTTCTATGCTAGATTTGTGATGCTTGTTTCTTGGATTTATGTTTTAAACTTTAAAAATTAATTAAACCTCCCCCCCTCTTTTTTTTCCCCAAGCTCCTACCAGTGCTGGAAAGACTCTTGTCGCAGAATTGCTTATTTTGAAGCGAGTCCTGGAGACTCGTAAGAAAGCTCTTCTCATCCTTCCCTTTGTCTCTGTGGCCAAGGAGAAGAAATGTTACCTGCAGGTAAGTAGCATTCAAGGAGGGTAAATTAATGGGTAGTAGTTGTTGGGTCACATTTTTGAACAGAAATGCAAAAGCATGGATTTGGGGAAAGAAAAATTGCTGAGTTTTTTCAAAAAGAACTAGATAATTTAAAATTTGCTCTAAGTTGGAGATAAAAAAAATGAAACTTTTAGCCAAAAACGTAAACTTAGAAAATTTTTATGGAGTTGATTAAAACCTTTTATTTCAGCTTTGACTTTTAAAGCATTGTTACTTGCATTTGTTCACAGATTTTGTAATATACAAAATTTTTACATGAAGTTTCTAATGAAAAATTGTGTTAGGAAAAGTACAAAGGGAAGGTGTAAATGTTATCTTAAGGATAAAAAGATATTTTAGCTTTCCTTGGGGTATTCCACCACAATTTTGTGCCTTTGATTTCACTTTGACTTTGCTAATTTTTTTTTTCTGCCAGAATATGGTTATATCTTGGCTTCTTCACCCCAGCTATTTAAAAAATAAAATTACAGTGGGAACACCTTTAAAAAACATAAATTTTTTTTGGAAAGACTTTCATATCAAACGTGGTTGCCATTAGGTAACAACAATGACTAAAACCAGATCCAAACCTAGCAGGCATTTTTATTATATTTTCTGCCGTTTAAGACAGTTTGGTTGTTCATTAACTGAGATGGTATCTTAACTTTACAAATTGCTAGGAAATCCTACAAACTGTGTGCAAAAGCTACTCTGAAGTGATTGATAATGGAGACATGTTTTTGCTTTAATCTTGTAAAGCTGGAGGATTATCAGAGCTCTGTTCTGCTACTCCTGGCATGAGGTTTGGGCATAGCTGCGCATACTTGAACTCAAAGGGTGACCTACCTGTGAGGTCCAAATATTTGTGTCTTTTGTTAATGCCGTGTGGGATGTGTCAAAGCTTTGGCACTGCAGTAGTGAGACCTGGAATAGAAGTTGTTGTTTCTTGGCTTTCAGTGTGAGATGTGTCATCATTGTGTTTGGAGTTCCGTGTTCGGCTTTTGCTCGGGATTTCTTGAGAGGGAGGTGTCTTTGTACATAAGCCACTGATGTTATAAACTGTTGCACTGTGTGTTCCCTAACGTTTTTAATATTAAATCTTTTTATACAAAACTGTGGTTCTCATCTTGTACTCAGTTATGTACACTGTCTTGCAACGTGTACTCTGTGGCTTCTGCTTTGGAAATAAAAAATGACAGTGGAAAAAATAAGTGTCAGTAACTGGCTGAGATATGGCTTTAATCTGATTAGTTGGCATTAAAAGTACTAGAAATTGTAGATGTAGAGTGCAGGCTTTTATGTGATTCCAGCAGGCATTGGTCAAAATTCAGAGCTGTAACCTTGGCATGATGTTCTGTATCCTTGGAAAACAGGCCCTGTTTCGGGAGGTGGATGTGAGAGTGGAAGGCTACATGGGAAGCATGTCTCCTGCTGGACATTTCTCTGCTCTGGATGTTGCTGTCTGCACCATTGAGAAAGCCAATGGTCTAATCAACAGGCTCATAGAAGAAAACAAAATGGACTCACTGGGTAAAGTACTAAGGCTTGACCATTGTGGGGATTACATATTCTGAGTACATGTGAAATCATGGGATTCTTCGAATTTTCTCAGTTCTGTATGTGACAGACATACCATATAGGAATATGCAGCAATTTTCTTCTTCCAGAGAACCTCTGATTTGGATTTAGGAGGACAGTCAGCACTGTTCCATGTAGCTCAGCAGCTGGGTGAGTAGGTAGAAGCTGCAGGCTTTAGTTTGTCTCACATGAACAGCAAGCTGCATTTAACAATGATTCCCGTAGCTAGGAAATGTTTTCTAATTAATAAAACTGAATTAAAGTTCTGAGATATGTTTGCGTTCAGGAATGTATTATGTTCGTTTGTTTTAGACAGAGATTGTGGAATCTAAGATCTATCTTCATTTAGCTTGAGGAAGAGAGGGAATTACATTCTGTGCTCATCTGGATCCAGATAAGCGGAATGAGTACATTGTGCTCCTCTGGGTAGGCATGGTGACTGGGAGGGCTGTGACATTCATTTCTGTCTTGTTTGCTCAAAAACCCTCTGTCCTTGTAACATTGGCTTCTGGGTCGCTGTGGCCCCGATGGCCACTAGGTAATGAAAGTATTCATTAAGTATTGAGGATGAGATAAAACCTGAAGAAGCCTGATGTTTCCGTGTACACTTGGAGAGAGATGTGCTTTCCTAGTCCAGTCAGAAGTTTGTTATTCTCTTTTTTTCTCTGCTCAATAAAGCTATACCCAGTTATGTTTTATACAGTAATCCTTCCCATCTTCACTCTGTCCTGTAACATAGCTGGTTGCTATTTTAAGAATATAAAAATTGCAAAAATAGATGAGGATCGATCTGCTCTGACCTCCACCTTTGAAACTGCTGTTCTGTGTGCATCTGGTATCATAATATTCTGCTGCATTGTGTACCAGAAGAGTTTTTTAGAGAGAAAATGGGAAATAAAACTTTGCGGGTTTTTTCAGAGTATGAGATCATGGGATAACACATTCACACCTGGATCTATAGGGGCTGAATCACCATGAATGATTTAGAGACTGCCAGTGGGCTGAAGATGAGTGGGTGACTGTTGTGCAGCATTTCAAGCTCATTCAAATGGAGGCTTCTGCAGTCCAGCTTGATTCTTGAATGTATATCTTCATTCCTTCACTTGCAAGAAAACCAGTTATTTTATTTCAATATATGGCTACTTGGTTTAAGTTTTTTTTTTTGCTTGTTTAAACTGGGGTTAGTTTGATCCCATGTCACCACACTGTACAAGCTGTACTGCCAGCACAAGGCAGACAGTGGGGTCAGGATAAGCAACTTTCTGCTGGCTCGTGAGCGTTGGAAGCATAGTCAGTATATTAAAATGTCTTGCTTAATGATATCATCTTTCAGAAGCTAGAGATATACCAAATCCCTCTGGCTGGAACCTCCATTTCATCCCTACATGTTGTTGTGCTTTCTAAGATGAATGTACTTGAGAACAGTCATTGAAGTATAACGAGCCAAGTGACTACAAGATTTGAGTTTGAATACGTGTTCTCAATACCAATACCTCCTTAAAGCATCATGTTTTTCTTTCACCATTTGAAAACACCTCTACTGCAAACCTCCATTTCGCTCGTGCCCCAATATATTGGCCATATAACTGAAATAGGGGTAAAATGTTTTTTTTTTTCTTTATATGCTTCTTTGACATTAATTTTTAAATTAAAGTTTGATTTTAAAAAGTCATCTTTATGTAAGAAATGGACAAGTTTTCTGTTTGGAGGTGAATTTTCATAAAAGCTGTAAAATATGGGTATGAACTGAAAATGCCAGTTTAGCTGTCACCCAAAGAAAGCTTGTCTGAAACTGCAAGATTGTACCTTGTCTTCCAATTAATTCTAAATTTAGACTAGTTTGTAACAAGGGTGTTTTATCTTTAGAGATGAGTTATTGGGAGATGACTGCAATCCTGGCTGGATTCCATCTCAAGTTTGAGCTGTTCCTTTTGTTGATGTCAACCCCATGCTGATAGCTCACGTTGCCTTTGGAAATAGTTGAGAGAAACTCAGATCCTCTGCCTGCCAGAGCTCTCTGTGCTGTATGAAGCAGTTAAAAGCAATGTTGTGTTGCTAATTATTATACAATGTGTCAGTTTAGAACATCCAGGTACACAGGAGATGATATTCCTCTTGTTCAGCCTCTTGACACTGATGCTAAAGAAATCTTTAGGAAAATGATTAGAGAAGAATCTGCTGAGTTCTTGGTGTGTCAGCTGGGAATGGATTTGTAATGTGCTGTTGTGATACTTGTTTCTTAATTTAAACTTGAAATTAAAATGTTACTAGTTTAATTATATTTTAAAAAAATCATGTCCTCCCTGCTTGTCATTCAGAACTTTTTAGTTTTAAACAGGATGGGGAATTAAAACAACCAAGTTATTCTACAGTAAACATGTCTGGTAGCTCTCAGGTACTTTTTAGTTTTTTTTTTTCAGCTGTCTTCTAGGAACACACCTAATTTGCAGACAGAAATAGCAGACTGAGTCTAGTCTCATTCTCAGTACCTATGTAGTATGATGAAGTTCTGGCCCCACCTGCATTCCTGAACTTGTTGAGCAGAAAATACCATTGCCTGCTGGGGCCTGAAATCCTTGGCTGCAATTCCATTTTAAGATGAGGATAGCTCTGTGAAAGGTACTGGCTGCCTGTTGGCTGCTGCTGTGTTACCCCAGTGGGTGTGTTCTGAGTTCTGCCTGCCTAGGGGAGAGCACTTGTGCACCAGTGACATTCAGGTGTCACCAGCGTGCAGAGTGCCAGGGCAGTGCAGCTCACAGGTTTAGCATCTGCTTGAGTGTATGTTACAGCTGAGTAGCAGCAGAGGGTAGAAAACAAGTGGCCCTTGCTAAAACCAGCAACACTCCCTGTGCTTTGGCCTGTAGGTACCACTAGTGTGCTATGCTTCATCTCAGGAAGCAAAATGTGCTGCTGCTTGGCACACAGACTGGAAAGGTGACCTGTATGGGTTTTACTTTGGTAGGTATCTGATTAAACTGTCCTGTCTCGCCTCTGGAAGAATTCAGACAGCTTGTTGTATGGGGAAGCAAGAAGGAGCTTTTACTGGTAGCTGAATAAATATGTATTTGGTGACCAATGAATTGCCATTTTTTACAAGCAAGCATGGAATTGAGGAAGTACAGGACGACAGAGGAGCTGGATGGGTGGGAGTTTGTAAAAGAGGCTGATGAAGCAGTGCAGCACTCTTTTCTAACTTAAGTGGCTTGAAAGAGAAGGAGGGAGAAAACAGACGGAGAGAGAAGGAACATATGTAGGAAGGAGAGAAAAAAAAGAGAAGGAAAAATAGCATTGAAACAGATAATATAAGGTCACATTTGCCCTTAAGCTCCTGCTATTTTAGCCGTACCAGAAAGACATTACATAGCTGCACCAAAGAGGAAAAAAAATTCCACAGCAGCAGAACTAATGAAGTGTGGTGTCCTCTGTGCCCTGCTTTTTTTGTTTAACCTTCCTTTATCCTACTCCATATCCCTGGGACCCTGTCAACTGGCCAGAAAGGGTATATACTGCTGCTGGGATGTGTGGAGGAGGTGCACTGGGTGCCTGAGTTGTAGTGGCTCTATGTTTTCTCCTCAGGGAAGACCCTAGTCTGGTCTGTTGTCTCCAGCTGCTGACATTCAGAAGCCTTTTTTAGACATTATTCTTTTAGCTATTTCTCCACACCTTAAAAATTTGATGGAGGTGGTCAACAGATTAAAAAGTCATTTTCAGGAGGTCACATAAGGATTTTTTTTTCATTTGAAAGCCAAAGCTAAATAGCAGCTTTCAGGTTTAGTTAATGAAGAACAATATAATAGGAAGCAGACTCTGCCAGTGTAATTACATCTGCTCCTGTTTTATTTCTGACATTACTGTATTAGTAAAAAGTAAAAAATGATGGTTTTAACTAAGACAGTTATGTCAACAGGGCTTTTGGCTAGCTCATTTGGGTGCTGGAATTTTCCTTTCCAGTTACTCTGAAGCCTGGGGGTTTTTACTTGCAAATAGGTTCCAGTAAAGAAACAATACTGTTTTGTGGGGTGGCTAGACTAACAACTCAACCTATTTATTTTTATCTTTTAAAAGCTGATTGTGTGTGTGGTTGTGGTGGGTGTGAAATGTCATGACATTGTTCATGATCTTTCTCTCTCAGTGGCAGAAGGAAGCCATAGTGGTGTTGGTAAGCACAGCTGGATTTGTGAATATAAATTTCAGTTCATCATGTGGAATGTGAAAGGATCGAGGCTATTTGTTCTTAGTTTGGAGGTTTGTCTGATGTGACCTGAGTGCTTTTCTTTATCAGGAGTGGTGGTTGTGGATGAGTTGCACATGCTGGGAGACTCTCATCGAGGATATCTGCTGGAACTCCTCCTGACCAAAGTGAGATATGTTACAGAGAAGGTAGCAAAGCGGTGAGTAGACTGAGATGTTTTAATGCTAAATAATTGATGACTAAATATTTTGTTCTCTGGATGACTGGAAATTTGGGTTAGCTCCAAGGTTTTTATGAGAGTGATGACCTAGACTATTTTGTTTATTAAGATCTTATCATACCACTTTTCAGGGGCATGCCATTGTAGTTAAACCCTCTTTTCGTCATGGTTTTCAATTTGTGTGCTTCCATGGGATTTATTCTCTCAGGAAAAGAAATAAGGCTGATGCTTTCATTTACTTCTTTAGCCTAGTTTTTTTTTTAACGTTGGATTTTTTTAAAACAGTTTTGCTAGCAGATTTGCCCTGCTTGATTTTATAGTTTCATGGAATGGTGTAATTATCCTACTGGAATGCTCTGGTGTTGTGGAAGAGTGGGCGTGCTTTTAACCTGTGCATGGTGAATTGATCAGAAAGCTTAGAGGATATGCCGATAGTCTGCTTAGTTAGCACTGCCCAGGGTGAGCTCTGCTTTTGCTTATGTGATAGCCTAGTGGTTGCATGTTTTCTTGCCTTTAGCACAATTGGTTGGACACTGGGGAATAGATTAGATGTTTGAGAAGAGTTCTAGAGGCTTTTAAGAATTCAGTATCTAGATCCTCAGCACCAAACTGTCCAGCAGCTTCATAGTGCCCAAACAAAGAAAAAAGGAAATGGAGGAGGTGGTGTAACCTTCTTAATCTTTATGGTCCTGAGAGAAGAATCAAAATCAACTGTTTCCTTAGCACAAGAAGTCAGATTTTGCCAGTTTTCTCTGCTGCTTCTTGTCTTGCGAGTGGTACCGGTGCTGGGCTAAGCAGAGACCATCTGTTTAGTTCTGCGGGAACTGCCATTTCTACACTGTCTCTCCACTGGACATTTCATCCGGTATTTCCCATCACGATTTCCAGCATCCAGCAGTGTTCTGGGTCTAATCACATCTGACTTCTCATATTCTCCCCATAAATCCTGGAAGCCAGTACACTTTGGAGCAATGTGGGTGACTTGTCCACTCCTTTTCTCTTGGTTTTGCATGTAGCTGCAGCACAGGTGCAGGCCCACCCTCTGCTTTTCTCCCTTGCATTGAAGAAGCAGGAAGGAGAAAACACTTGCCAGGGGAAAAAGGTACAGGTGCATCAAGGAATGTTCCTGGGAAGACACAGTGTTCCATGCAGGCATGCCAGGGCCCAGATTCTCCATCTCTCTGTCAGGGTCAAGGTGGCAGTGGTACCCTGTACCACTTACTGACATGAAGGAAGTGGCTGCTGTTTTTGTTTTGGAATCCACTTGAGATTCCTTGAGCTGAAGACCACATTTTCTCTCAAATGTTCTTCTAAGTCTGTGTTTTGTTTTTATTCCCTCTGTTATTTAATGAGCTTATATAAAGTCTTTAAACACTGTCCAGTCTGGCCAGTTATCAGAATGATCAGTGCCTGTCCCGCTGAAGTACAAGCTGTGTCTTCACACGAAGAGAATGTTCTCAGATGGCCATTGCCTGTGTGGGTGTCCATGCTTCTCCACAAGGCTCTTCTAGACTCAGCCAAAATTCTGCAGCAGATTTTTCTCTTCCTCAGTCAAATAATGTGTTATGGAGCTGGAACTTTTTTAATCCTTGGAGGTCAAAAGTTGCTTTAGGGAGGAAAAGGTCCAAAGTTCCTGTAGAGGCAGAAATCTGCAACCTTGATGGTGAAGCTGTATTAGCAAATGCTTAAAGAGGTTGGATAACAGACAGTCTGCCTCTCCCCATCTTCCTTATTTCTGTCTCATCAGTGACTGGCCTTTTATACTATAGCTTCTGGGTAATCTTGTTTTCTCTGTCTTGTCTTTGCCAGGATTACCGGGGTGTTCTAAGAATATTCAGGTTATTTCTTAGCTCACATTGATTTGTCAGACCTTTTTATTTTTTAAAGTCTCAATTTGTGGCTCAGTGCAATGCGAATGAGTAGTTTTCAAACGCCACCTTAGAAGCATAAAAAGCCCCCTATTATGTGGCTGTAAAAGCCTGAATTAAAAACTACCTTTGGGTATCTAAATTAACAGTTTGTGTTTTCAGGTTTTTTAGGAGTCCATTACTTCTCACTGCCTTTAGTGGAAGCTGCTGTTCATCACTTTAAGACCTGAAGCTACTTGCTTCTTTGCTGTACTTAGGGCTTTGTTTCCCAGATCTAGGAAGACGTTATTCTAGTATTATTTGTCCTGAAATGGAAACAAATAGAAGTGTTTTAATTAAGGCATTTAAGCTTAGAAAGATTGCAGTGGAGACTGAGCCATTCGTTATTTCCATGTTTTTGTTAGTGGCAAGGAACTGGTTGATCTATGTATTTGTTTTCAGTCTCTCCAAATATGCAGTCAGTTTATAGCTGTAGGCATCCTAAAGAAGGTTAAGGTTGAGGTTCAAATTGATTAAAAGTTGAATTATCTTGTTATCAATGCATAGCCTGACATAGTGCTTGCTAAGAGTAGAATATGGGCTTCTTTCTTTCTCAAGAAGTTGCAAAAATTAACTTTGCACTTGAGAGGCTGGAAGGAAGTAGATTGAGCTAGTTCTTCTGAATTCCATTTTCTGGAACCATAGCCTGTGTTGTCACTAACTTTCATTTTCTTTTAACCGCTTCCAGACACATGAAGAGCACCAGTCCTGGTTTTGGTGGGATACAGATAGTGGGCATGAGTGCTACCCTCCCTAACCTGGGGCTCCTGGCCTCATGGTTAGATGCAGAGCTGTACTGTACAGATTTCCGCCCTGTGCCCCTCAAGGAGTGGGTGAAAATTGGCAGCAATATATATGACTCCTCCATGAATTTAGTGCGAGGATTCCAGCCCAAGCTGCAACTGAAGGTAACAAAACTCTTGAGCAGTGGCTTTGGGATAACACCTTTCGTAGTGCTAAAGTTAAAAACACAGCTCCTGGTCTGTTTTTTATTTATTTTTAAATAGATGACATTCCCAGTGTCATTGTTTACTTCATAGATTCATGCTCAAACTGAGAACAAAATTGGTATTTTTGTCTTCTACTGACTTAAACAAAAAAACCCCAAAATACACCCGCTCATGAAGGTCTTGAAGATTGTTGAATCTGACTTCAAGACAAAGTTGACTTTGCACTTACGTTGTTTCTGAGCATTTAACAGGTATAAAGAGTTTGATTCTCCCCTTACCCACCACTCTATCTTGTGTCTGGGAATCTACTTCATTTCCATAAATGCAGGTAAGTATTTCCTGCTTAGGCCAAGGAATTTGCATTCAGAACTGGGAGAAAGTATTTGTATTAAAATCTGGTATTCAACCTGCTTATGTGAAACTGCTAAATGATCTAATTTTGACAGTGATTAGAAGGCAGATGCCCATCCTGATTCTTCTGAATCTGTTTTCAGTATTTAGTACTTTTGCAGGATTTGAAAAGGATATGGAAATTTAGGAGTAACATACTACAATGATTTTGAAGAACAAAATGGGTAGAAATGGGAAATTTGAACTCTCTACTTGTAGGGTCCTTTTCTGTGGAGTCTTTGAAGGGTGAATTCTCTCTCCAGTCCTTTCAACTCCTCTGTGTAATACTACTATAGTAGTTGGACAGTATGGGTGGAATGCCAGCAATATTTTGGAATATTTTGCACTCAGTTCTTGCTGTGCACATTCTCTTGTCAGTAGCATGGTGGCAGAGCAAGGAAAAAGTGTCCTAGAAACAAAAGGAAATGTTTTTCACTAGAGCATTTGGAAGCTAGCTTTTATGTGATCTTATTGAGAAGGTGATGTTTCATTTGGATATTTTTGAGATAGTTGCTTTGGACGGTTACTAAATTAAGCAAGAGAAAGAACTAAACTAGTTCTTATGACTCAGCAGTTTAAGGGAGTTGGCTTATTTTATGAGACTGGGTGATCTTGGGCTTGAAATCTATCACTGGATTTCAGACTTCTGTGCCTCAGACTGGACCAATAAAAGGAACTTGATGACCTCACCACCTTGGCTGAATTTAGCTGAATTCTTGTGGAGAAGTTTCTGCCATTGCTCCACTGTTTTCATTTGCATTTTAGTGCCTTTTTTTTCTTGCTGTACACCTACATTTTTCTCTTCCTCCTTTGGCCTGCTTGCTACAAGATTCTCTGGCATAGCCAAGCAAAACAAATCGGTTGCACGGACTCTCTTAGGATCTTAATACCAAAAAAGCAAGCTGTAAACAGCAGGGTTTTGCATGAACATCTACATAAGTATCCTAAAAGCCTTCTACTGTGCTCTGAACACTTGCAGTCTTTGATCAGCAGTGCTTGCTGAGTGCATCTTATTGGGGATGCTTAGACTGCTGCTTCTCACACTTTTAGTTCAGACATGCAGGTTAACAAATCTTCCCTAGTAACTGTGGAAGGGTTTTTCTTCAGGGCTCTTCCTAGTTCTTCCCCACTGCTGTTAGCCATGATGTGGAGGTTGCAGTGATTTATTTGTGCACTGTGTGGCCTTCATTCAGAAAAAGATTTATGGAAGCAAGATGTAAAACATTACATGTATTCATGGGTAAGGTCTAGAACTGCCCTCAACAATGTGGCCATACTAGTGCTTGGACTTCATAAAGCAAGACAGAAACTAAGATAACAGTGCTCCATGTTCTTTGTTTGCTTCTCTTTCTGACTTGAAGTAGAAGATTCCCACTGGGATACAGAAGAAGGACGGCATTTACAAACCCCATTCAATCTGAGAGTGCACTGAAAATAATTTTATCTCAATTCAGGGAGATGAAGACCATATTGTGAGCCTGTGTTATGAGACTGTTTGTGGTGGCCATTCAGTCCTGCTTTTCTGTCCATCCAAGAACTGGTGTGAGAAGCTGGCAGACATCATTGCCAGGGAGTTCTACAGTTTGCAACAAGCTGAGAGTAAGAGAAAAGTAGTTAATAGAAGACTACAGTATGCACAGTGCCTTTAACAAAAATTAATTTTAGTGTGAACTATAAAAATATTTTCTCTCTCAAGGTTCTGCAAAAAGCTCAGCCCTTGCCCCAGTTGTTGTGGACAAAGAAGGGATTGATGAGGTTCTGGATCAGTTAAAGCGTTCCATCTCAGGCCTGGATTCTGTGCTCCAGCGTACTTTGCCATGGGGAGTGGCATTTCATCATGCAGGTATTCCTGAATATCTTGGTCTTGAATTCAGTAATGGTTAAGTCATATGGGTTCTTTTTACTGCAGTTTTCAGCAGTTTACTGGTTGCTTTTTTAAGCCTTTTGTAGCTCATGCCTAAATAAGCTTTGAGAATTCTTTTTTTGTGGCTGAAGACTTTAATTTACAAATTGTTTTACTAAATCTTCTCTCTGTTGTGTTGGATAGCAGCAGCTTTTAGAATACAACTTAACTGGGGCTTTTTTGTGAATTGCCTGAAAAATTAACTGGTTTGAAGCTCAAGCATTTTCAAGTTGTTCCTAAAGCTGCCAGAGTATTTCAGAGCAATTTTCATCAGCTTAATACTGAAATAAATGAGTGAGTAGAGGAAGTGTAACAACGAAAATAAAGGAGCATGTTTTGTGAACACTTCTGCTTAGATTTTGTTTCTTCTTGGGTAGGTAATAGTGTATGTCACCTGTTGATTCACTGAGAGAAAGGACTGCCTCGGAGAGACAACAGTAGCTATGGCATTGATCATGTAGGAGGAATAATTCCAAATGCTTATAGAATCTGTATTTCTTTCTCAAGAATAAAATTGACCTGAAGCCCTGAAGGAAATGTAGAAAGGCACATACTAGACCTGTAATGGGAATAATGAAGAAGGAGTCCAGGGTCAGGATAGCAGATGAGTAAATCCTAGTTCCCTACTGTTTTCTCATTTTTATTTTATTTCTTTATGTATTCACTTGCTGAGCTTGTAGATAAGCAGCAAGGAGTTCATCTTGCTACGCTGTGTACAAGCAACTTAGAAAAACTAGTTTATTACTGTCAGTTGCATAATAGAAATTTAATGGTGAAATTTTGCTTCACTTACGGGTCAGAAGAAGTTAACTAAGGTAGTGCTGCGAGTCTAGTTCCTAACACTGAATGGTGAATGTTCACTAAGTTTGTTTGTTCTTCCCTTGCTGGACAGCAGAATTGCTAGCTCTAAAATGCAGTCTCACCATCACAAGGTTCACTAAAAGCCACGTGTCCTCAGGTCTGACTTTTGATGAGCGGGACATCATTGAGGGAGCCTTTCGGCAGGGCCTGATCCGAGTCCTGGCAGCGACCTCCACGCTCTCTTCGGGAGTGAACCTGCCCGCGCGCCGCGTCATTATCCGGACACCCACCTTCGGTGGCAGGCTGCTGGACATCCTCACCTACAAGCAGATGGCTGGAAGGGCTGGCAGGAAAGGGGTAGACACAGAGGGTAAGCAAAGTCTTTATTAACATTCCGTAAGAGCGGTGTTAACCTGATTAAATCCAGGGCAGTACTTCGCAATTACTGACTAATCATGATGAATTCCTTTGGTATTCTGTATGATTAGGTTAATCAAGATGAATTTGTTTGGTATTAATTTGTTTGGTATTAATGGAGTAAAAATTGTAATTCCCAAGGGACTGTTTTCACTGCCTGAGACTGACTTTGGTTATTTACATGTCAGTCACTTCAGGAACAGGCTATTTTCTCCTTTGAATTCTTGTTAGCTTCTAAGGCTGTGTTGTTCATTTGCCTTAATTCTGTGATCTGTGGTCAGTTGACCAAAGTGTTTACAGTTGCAGTGAGAAAACTTGCAGTAAACTCTCACTGGACAAGCCTAAAATGTAAGAAATGTGTTTAAAGTCTACGATCCTAATTTGACAAACTTCTGTTGTCGGAAGTTGTGATTTAGATTTATTAAACTTAACCATCAATTTTATGGATCCTGAAAGTAGTAATGAGACAGAGGCAGAGAAATAGGAACAGTAGTTCACAGATAATATGGCACCTTCTTGCATACAGTGGCACTGATTAATGTTCAACAAAATAATCTTGCCTGTTATTTTAATTTGCAATGGAAATTTATCTTTGTGGATGATGTTTGCAAAAAGCCACATTATACAAGTAGAAGCACAGTAGAAAATAAGAAGTTCAACAGATGCAGGAAGTGGGATTTGCCCTCCTGATTGTTTGATTGGTGCTTGCTGGAGCCCTATGTAAGCAGACTGTTCTTACATTTAGCTTTCTATTTTTGCCTGAGTAGCATAGCAACAGAGCATTTTGCGACCTATATCTCTGTGCGCTCTCCCTATGCGTTCAAGAAAAGGGCAGCTGCGTGCTGGATTTTGAAATTTTCCGGACTTTGTCATTTGACTGTAGCTGGCAGGTGTAAAATTACATTATTCCTTGAAGTTTCTTCTTTTTCCCCTTCAAGTTACAATAATTAGTACCCTTTTTGACAGTTCTGATGTGACTGTGTTGTGCACAGTAAGCAGTTGATTTTATGCTGATGAGCTTCATGAATGTACCATTTTTTTCCACTCCACGGAGTCTTTTGGATGAGAACATAAAGCTATGTTGCCAGCTGCTACTGTTTCACAGAGTAGGGAGACTGGAGGACAGCAACTTCAGCTGGAAAAAATGCCTTATGTGGATATGAAATTTAGCTGACAGACAGAAAATAAATGCTGTTGGGTTGAATTCCTCCTCCTCTCCCAACATTGTAGTTTTGGATTGTCTTACATTTTGATTTTTTAATTTCTCTTCCTTGATTTGACAGAAATTTAAAAATATCATTTTAGAGAGTGAAATTTGTTTATTTTTGCATTCATCAAAACTGCCATTTTCCCAAGGAGGTATAGGTAAAGCTGAATAAAACCCGGAATTTAATAGGGCCTTCGTTGGTTTTAATGGAGTTTAATGCCTAGATATCCAGAGTCTTCTGGTGTTTGTCTGGTCTGATGCTAACCTAGACTTCCCCTAGCATCTGAAATATTCAATAATGGATGTTTGAACAGCTCAGTTCCTTTATTTTAATTTACTGTTTACTAGATTGCAGTTATTATCTTTAGGTTCTCAGTGGCACCTTGGGAAAGCATAGCCCCCAAGTCTTGTGTAACTGTCAGATAATGTAGAGCTAAGTGGATACCCATCTTCTGTTAGATTTTCTTTTAGATATATCACTCTGAATGAGTCAAAGGGAAGTTTTCAGAGGAAATTGTAGGTCACATTAGAACCCAAATACAAAATGAGTATATGTTCTTTATTGCTGAAGTAAAAATAAGCTTTTCTTTCACAAAACAATACTTTACAGGCAGTTTATCTTACATACTCCCCAGTTCTGTCCAAAGTACATGGTCAACAGATATCAAAAGTTTCATCTGACAGGATAAAAAAAATCCAAGACACATCCTCTGAGCATCATTTCATCCTGTAGTTAATTTAAGTAACTGTGTTTAAGCTGTATTTTGTTACTCGCCTACACTGCATTTATTTATTCTGTTCATTACATTTAAGTGCAGTTCTGTTTTCATTACCTCTGGATTTGCTAATTACTGTAGCATTTCCACAGCTACAGTTTTATCATAAGTTAACATTCCTAGGATCTTACTAAGATACCCACTACCAGAATTGTGTCCACACTACGTGCATTTAAATCTTAACAAGTTATCATAAATCTATCATGATATTTACTGGACAGCTAATCCAAAACGAATGCTCTCTTCTTAGTCAAAGGCAAACGTGCCCTACCCATAATTCATTTATCCTATGCCAATTGGCAAAGCTTGCAACCAGCTAAGGTCTTCCAGTGATCTAGTTTCTCTCTAATAGCTTTGTGAAAAAATATCCTTTATGTGACTACTGCATTTTCCACAGCTAAGCTGTACTATGGTCTCATTAAGGAATTTACCCATTATTTTCATTTTTCTTTCATGGCTCTGGGATGTTTTTGGTGTCCCACAGAGTTTCAGTAGTTAGAGATTAACTTAACAATGTCTGACAGAGAACTTTAAGGTAGGATATATTTAGATGTACTTTCAGTGGAAACCATGCAGGATACTTATATGTATGTGTGTATATATGCATATATGAAAGTTCAGAGGATGCATAGTTATTCATATTAGTAATTTTGGATTTCTGAATTAGTTATTTCTGGAGTGAAAGCTGGTTGACTTAATACAAACTGTCAAAATGCTGTGCAGCTTTTATGTTTTCTTCTTTAGAGAATTTTTTCAGTTTATTAATGTAATGAAGAAGTAAAATTGATGCCACTGTATATTATAGTTCCAGTCAGCTCCAGAACAAGAAGCAAGAGTGGTTCAGCAGCAAAGCAGGTGCACAGAGAGGCTGTGGAATCTCCTTAGCTGACTTGTCAAGACCCTGAGTAGCCTAATGTAACTTTGAAGCTTGCTCTGCCTTTAGTTCTGATGTACTATGCATCTGTGGAGTTCTTACATAGCAATTCATATGCTCCGTTCAAGGTTGCACGTTTTTTTCTCTTCTTTTGTTACTCAGCTTTTTTTGAAAATACTTACAGTTTTCCATTCCAATAATATGTCCTTGATGAACTGTGTGCAGCTATTAGAGTGCTAAGATGCAGTACTAAGGTCATTGTTTTTGTATTTGTTTTGGTTTTCTTTTCTTTTCCAATAGGTGAGAGCATTTTAGTCTGCAAGCCCTCAGAAAGATCAAAAGGTGCTGCTCTACTTCAGGGGTCTCTCAAGCCTGTTCGCAGCTGTTTGCTTAGAAGAGAAGGGGAAGGTGTTGCTTCTAGCATGAAAAGAGCAATCCTTGAGGTACAGGACACTCAGAGAGGGATGAGAACTGTGCTTGCACCCCTGTAGGATGGTTTCTTCTGTGACACCATCAAATGTTTTCTGTGCACTTCTTTTTCATGTGTTTCCTCCCTTGTCAACCCAGTCATCTTATTTGGGTCTGCCAGCTTGCTTCAGTATTCAGCATTTTGTCTGGGATGTTTCTCTGCTTGCTGCAGATTGGGATGTGAGCACACTCAAAGAAGCTTTGCTATTGCATTTAGATGTAGTCAAGAAGCAGGCAGAAATAAGGGTAATTCTTAAACTTTAGGTGTGACCTGACATTCCTAGCTGGGGGAATGCTTGTAAATTACTGATCGTAGAGGCTTTGTAGGCTGAACTGTGCCATAATGACATTTGTGGAACCTTGTAGGGTCTCTTACTTACCCCCTCAACTTACCTACCTCTTTTGCACAGGAATGATTGAAATTTTGTGAATTTTTTTTTGGCAAGCATATAGGGGCAGTACCCAATTTGCTCCCTCCTCTGTAGGGTTCCTATAGGAGTAAAAAGGACCAAAAGGATTTTATTCCACATAGGTGAGCTTATGTCCTTTTCCAAAGCGTCTTTTGGGCTTGAACTTAGATTAGATGCAGGACTATTTAAATGGAATTTGTTTGCTACACTTTTACTGTCTTTTGAAAACTTTTGTGATGCTTAGAACTTGGTTGTACTTCCATAGATTTTGAATTTTTAGCAGACCAGTGGAATTTCTAAATGTATTTTTCTACATAAGAGCTATCTAAAAGAAGGGGTTCCTTCAAAGCAAAACCAAAGTCCAAGGTGAAAAACATCACTCTCAATCAGGAAAACAGCAATGGGGTATAGCATCCACATTTATTAAGAGAAACCTTCAGTATGCTGAATGGCCTTACAAAAACTCCACCTTCATGGTTTGCTTTTTGTATTCACAAAATTGCAGTTTATAACATATTAACATATTTTAATATTTCACAGTGTTGGCTAAGAAAAATTCCTGGGGTTAGTCTCAAATTTAAATTGCTGCTATGAGTATGTCCACTTTCAACATTGTAAGTCACTTCTGTAATTTCAATTTTGTAAGTCGTTCTTTCCCACAGCATAGTTCTCTTACTCCTACCCAAGATGATTTCTTGCCAAGGAAAGTCTTTAAAAGTTGGCTGTTGCTTTGGACCATATTCCCCTCTCTGGGAAAATGGTTCTTTAAAACTGAGATGAGGGATCACTCTCTTTGATTCTCTGATCTCACGGTCCATCCTACTGCATCTCTGGCAATATGAACAGCCAGTTTTCTTCAACAGATCATCGTGGGGGGAGTAGCCAACACTCCACAGGATGTGCAGGCCTACGCCTCTTGCACTCTGCTTGCATCCAGCTTGAAAGAAAGCAAGTGGGAAAATGGGAAAGGGCAAGACAAAGCACAGGCTGGACCTATTGAGGCTTGTGTGGCATGGCTGCTGGAAAATGAATTCATTCAGGTTGTGGACTCTGGCAATGATGTGAAAGGTAAAGTTGGCATTCCTCCCAGTGATTGCGGTTAGTTTTGATTCGCTAAGTTTTCTGCAACTGAATAGATGTTCAACGTAAATTAATAGTAAGGACTTCTGCATTTTTTGTTATTTTAGAGAACTGCATATGAAGAATTTTCTAGCTTTCTGGAAGGTATCTTTATACCTGCTTTAATGTATTTTGCATGCACGTGTTCTTGGAAGGCACATCATCTCTAAGACTGATGCGTCCTAGTCTACAAATTCCCAAAATATTTTTAAACAAAGTAAACTTGAACTACAGCATCGGTGCATATTAACTGCAGACCATGAATTTTGTCTTTCTAAAGAAGAGAAAAAGGCTAGTTTAGATATAGGCAAGGCTAAACCTGTTATTGTGTCCATTTTTCTGTCTTTAGAATAGAGACATACACTATTTCTTATTGAAAAAGCAGTTGTGAAAAATTAGAAATCTCTCAAATGCAGCATAACCTGAAAATTATTATAAACTTGCACTTAAATCTTTCTCTATGTAATATGTATGGTTTTTTTACAGCAAAGGTTTATCATCCAACACATCTTGGCTCAGCTACTCTTTCCTCTTCTCTTTCACCAACTGAAGCCCTGGAAATCTTTGCTGACCTGCAGCGAGCTATGAAAAGCTTTGTTCTGGAGAACGATCTGCATATTGTCTATTTGGTAGGTTTCTCATTCTGCATCTTGTATTTTCTACTACCAAAACTAAGGGGAGACAGCACAATGTGGAGTTCTTGAAGGCTCCTTAAACACAGGTTTGGGTTTTTCTGTGCTTTGCTTAGCTTATCCTTCAGGAAGAAAAGTTTCTAAATTGAATGTGCCTCAGAATTAGTGTGTTACCATAGTGTCTATTGTGTATAGACAATAGGTGCTGCATGCTATTTAAGCCCATTGTTATCACTCTTGACTTCCTAAGATTTCAGAACTTCCTAAGTTTTGAGCATAACATAATGGTAATTTTTCTGAGACGCTTGAGGTTGATGAAACAAATTGATTTTTTGTGTGTGTTTGGGATCAGCAGGCTTAATTTCATATTACTCTTGGAAGCCCAGAAAAGTGTTGGGTGTTTAGTATCTATTTTGCTTCCAAAAAGCCTCAGAGAGCCACACTACTTTCTTTCTATGGGTGGGCCTTTCTTTGGTTCAGTTACAGTGAAGTTCATCCCTGATTTAGTTTATTTGCCTGGTGATGCTGCTGAAGGAAGGAGTGTGATAACTTTTATGAGGGAAGAGTGTCCCGGAGTGTGTCAAGATTTATGAGCACATACACTAGAAAAGCTAAGCACTGCTGTTTAAGACCTTTTGAGAGGAAGCCATGAACCTGTGAAGATTAGTGAGGAAACCAGATGGAGTTGCACTGAACAACTTGGGATTCATGGCTGCCAGAGGCCCATCATGCAATCATCCGAAATCTGACAGTCAACTTTAGCCTTCTCTAAGTGTAAAGTGTATTCGCTTTACCAGGGTGATAAATCAAAGGCAAAATTTGGGAATCTTGTCTGCAAAGAAAGTTCACTTCAAGAGTAATGTGCTTGCAATTACAAAGCTTGGTGAGCTGGGGGACAAGGGGAGGAAATAGACTGAGGGTACCTGTCTCTGCTTGCTGTGTTCATTAACCCAGTTATGGGCTAATACTGATAGATTTTTTTGGATCTACTACTGTCCCATATGTACCCATATCTCTCTTTTTGAGGACCACTTTACATTTTGTTCTATTTCTGCTAGGTAAAATGAACTACTTTGTGTTACGCGCCAGTGATTTTTTTCCCTGTTTGCATCTCTCAAACAGAAAAAAAAAGGATGAAATTTGTTCCTGTTCTGGGGTAGAGGCAGTGATGGCATTATGTTTTTTATGCTGTACTTTTTAATTGCAGCAGCTTGTCTAAGGTTATTTTAAATCATACACTGTTGAACAAAATGTTCTCGGGATTCTCTTCTGTTAAGCTGCTCTAAAACACTTTCTTGCGAGTCTGTTCATTTTCAAGGCCAAAGGTTTATTTCATTTTGTTGCTTTTTTAGTTTTTTTAAATATTGTTCTTCATGTGTTCCATATGGGCTACAAGGAGTTTATCTGCTATAATGCTTTTTAATTCTTTTAAGCTTGAATCTTTTACTTTTACAAATATAAGCCCTCGTATTTTAGGGAAGTTGATTAAAACAAATAAGTATTTGCTAGATTAGGAAAATCGTTTTCTTTAAAGAAAAAACCCAAACCATGACAACAGCCCAATAAACAACAAAAGACAAACACCCATCTTAATAACTCTTGTTCTTCTCAGCAGATGAAGAGGCATGGATGATTTACAACCACATAGGCATTTAGTATTCTGTGCCATTTAGCATGTGTGCCAAACAACTCTTAGTTCTTTCAAAATAATTAATCTTGCTTTATATTGATAAAGATACGAAGACATTTTGTCTCCTCATAGAGAGACTAACTCTGTGCTGACTAAACATTAACAGAAATGGTTTTATGTCTAAAAAAACACAAAAAAAACAGCTCTGGATGGCTTTTTGTTAGTGTTAATAAAAGTTGACATTTTTTGTACTCCAGGTAAATGAAAGCTTCAGCAAGTTCTGGCGAAATCTGTGTCCTTCCTGCTTTACTAGATGCTGTGGCAGTGGTTAGTGTGGTTACTCGTGGTTTTAAGAGGTTGATAGATATCTGTAAATTATGTTAAAAAAAGAATATAATTTTGTTTTGTTAAAGGACTTTGAAGATACAGCTTAAAAATCATTTGGTGGCTTGGATTTAAAGAGTAATCTGACAAAGATTCTGAGTTGTTTAATCATTGGAGTACCCATATGAGTCAGATCTCATCGGTACAAATATTAAAGAAACTGGATTAGAAGAGCTTTTACTTTCTTCATGGTACACGCCTGTGACTCAGTGCCTTTACGTAGTGCGTAGGACGCTCTAACCACATTCCCTAGGCTGTAGTTTTGTTTACCCAAAACTCTGTTAGTTCTGTTTATTTCTCTGAAATAGTTTTTTTGCATTGTCTTATTTTCTTTAGGTGACCCCAGTGTATGAGGAGTGGACCACAATTGATTGGTACCAGTTCTTCTGCTTATGGGAGAAGCTTCCTGCCTCAATGAAACGTGTGGCTGAGCTGGTGGGGATTGAAGAAGGCTTTCTAGCTCGCTCTGTAAAGGGCAAAATCACGGCTAAAACAGAGAAACAGCACAGACAAATGGCCATCCACAAAAGGTAGCCCCAGAATGTGGGTGTGAATGTGCAGAGACTGGAGGCTGTAACATTTGTAATGCACATGCTCTGTGTCTGTTTTCAGGAACTGGCTCTTTTAGTGAGTGAGCTCATAGGTCAGAGAACCTGGGCCTGGTCTGCTCTGATCTGAGAACACTGGTGACACAAGATGTTTGTGCTGATGTTTTTGGAAGCCATCGTCTCTGTTTCTTTTGTGTGCTATACTGTAGTACCATTCTGTCCTATGCATCATGGTTCATTTTGCCATGTACAGTAATGTGCCCCAGATGACAATTTTCTTTCTTCATGTACTTCTTCAACAGGTTTTTCACCAGCCTTGCCCTTCTGGATTTAATCAGTGAGGTTCCTTTGCAAGATATGACCAAGAAATATGGCTGTAGTCGTGGTCAGCTTCAATCCTTGCAGCAATCTGCTGCCACTTATGCAGGTGAGTTGTCTGGGCAAAATACCCCAGGCGTCTTAGGCTAGTCTGTTTTTTTTTTTTTCCCTTCCAGATTTGGGGCTAAGGTAGCCACAGTGTGATGCTAACAGCAAACAGCCTTGTAAAACCACTTATGGATTTATAGCTTAACCTGTGGTTGGCCCTGCTGTGGCTTCTGTGCGCAGAGTGTGCAGTGGGAAGGGGGCCAGCTGAGATGAATCAAGCAGTGCTGCAGCATGGGAAGTCTGTGGAAATCAGCTGCATACTGTGCAGGAATGTAGGTTGTTCAGTACTAAGTATGGAAATTAGTGCAAGTCCATTGTAAAGCTTTGGTTCATCAGGAAAGAGTACCTTTCAGCATTGAGTAAGTTTGGAGCCTCTAAGATGGGATGTGGCTTTCTTCTGAATGCAAAATTAATTGGCCAGAAAGTATAAGGTTATGGTTTTCAAAACAGAGTGAGTGGCTTCTAGGTCATTTATCACCAGATCACAGGAGGTCAGACAGCTGCTACCTTTAACTTCCTTAAGAAGGCTGTGTGGGAGTAGAAGTAACAGCCCACCATGTGACTGAGATATTTTCTTTCTGTTGCCTAAATCCTTCATTACTCCATAAGTGGGTTTTCAGTTTTTAAGACAGTTTTAGCTCAACTTGCGAAACCCTCTGTGTGGGTTGCAGCATGAGTCAAAGCCCCAAAATGAAAAGGTCACGCCAACTGATGCAGAGTAGTTTAATTTAATTCTGGTAGTATAAATAACTTTTTTTTTTTAGCTTTTTAGTATAAATAATTTTGTAGCAGTTTCATAATTCTGTGTTTCCAGTGTTAATAATTTTCACAATTAATGAAAGCAATCTGGGAAGTAAAATGAACTGTTGATATGACATACAGTTAAGAGATATGATAAAAGTTGTGTTCTATAATCACTGTGAAAACAGTAAGGGATGCCATGTCTTTCAGTGGTTTTCATAGTCTGTAGATGCAATCTGTGAGTAAGAAACTGTCTTTTCTCTGCTCTTCTCCTTGTCCCATGCACTGGGGACTGCAGTTGTAACCTTTATCGTAGGATGTGCTATCCCCTATGGTGCTCTCAGTAACTGAAATTCTGCAGGCCAAGGTCTGCTTTTATGGACGTCAGTGCTGCCTTTCCTCAAAGATCTGTGCCTTCCCTTAGTGACTCTTATCACCACTTTTTCTTTTGCTTTTTTTTCAGTATGATTGTTTCATAAGACTCCTGTTCCGGGATATGCATGTGCTTCATACTTTCAGTATTAGCATCTTTGAAAAAACAGCATCATTCAGAATTTCTACCTCACTGATTAACTAGTTAATTGCAGATTAAGTTGAGTTCTGCAAGAGTAGCTCCTACTCATAGTCGTAATAAACATGAGTTAGTTCTGTAAGTAATGGGAAGGTGAGAAATGTAAAGTGAGTGCTGATTCAGATTGGGGGGATGGGGAGCGAATCCAGCTTAGTAGAACTGGAGCTGGAGTTCCGACATTAATGTAACTTTTGTGTTTCAGGAATGGTAACAGTTTTCTGTAATCGACTGGGCTGGCACAACATGGAGCTGTTGCTCTCTCAGTTCCAGAGCCGCCTCACTTTTGGGGTTCACAGGGAGCTCTGCGACCTGGTCCGAGTGTCTCTGCTGAATGCGCAGCGTGCCAGGACACTTTACAGCGCTGGCTTTGTCACCGTGGCTGACCTTGCTAAAGCCAGTCCTGATGACGTGGCAGCTGCTCTGAAGAACTCAGTACCATTTAAAAGGTGAGAAATCAGTAAGTCCAGAAGTCAAGTAAAGGAGTTTGTAAGGTGAAGGGTTACAGGATGAAACCTGCAATAAAATATGGCAACCTTTTGGGACTTTTTGTCAAATGTTAGTTAGAAATAACTTGTAGGTTTCTCTGACAGATCACGGTCATTCCATGAATATTATGAAATTAATAGAAGCATTTTTATTTGCAGAATAAGTTTTTGAGACCTAAATTTTCTTATTACTCTTTTCAATGCACTGTTTAGTCCTGGGTAAATTGTCAGTGCTTTCTGGGGAGTTTTTGCTGCCTCTAAAAGGCAGCTCCACCATATGTTGAAAGTAGTCGATGATGTATTACTGATTATCTTTTGAGATTCTCTTGTGATTTATATGTTAGTGCAATAACAAGCTTCCTTGATCAAGTACCTCTTGGACTGTGCCATGATACTTGTCTGGTTCATGCTCTTGAAGTTTCCTTTCTTTGGAAAAAAGTGCTTGAAGGATGATTCATTAAAGCCTGCATCTTGCCCTGGTAGGGCACTGGGACTTGTCTGGGGTACATTTGAACACAGAAATCTGGCAATGCTTTCGGGGTATGCAGCCAGTAATATCTTTCATTGACATCTCTTCAGATTTAGGAAACTGAAAGAGTTATTTCCAATTAAGTTATTTCCCATCAAGTGCATTATATTTTAGGTAGAGTGCTTCTGTAAAGGAAGCTGTGAAGACAGTTGAAATGGGAGCAGAGCAGAATAGTGCCAGCTCCTTGTTTGTTATGTTCTGCATAAATGTTCACCTCTGTCTGTTGCCTTTCCCACAGCGTTCGCAGGGCTGTGGATGAGGATGAAGAGTCAGCGGAGGAGCGTCGGGCCGTGCGCAGCATCTGGATGGCTGGAATGAAGGGTTTAACTGAAAGAGAAGCAGCTTCCGTCATTGTGGAGGAAGCCAGGAGACTTCTGCAGCAGGATTTGGCACTGATGGGAGTGCAGTGGAACCCGGAATCTTTTCTCGAGACTGATACATCCTCTGTGATCAGCAGTGAGTCAGAACTGGAAGACAGACTGCATAGATCAGATGGAGAGGAGTCTGCTGAGACTTCAAGGGTGTTAAACAAAAGAGGGTGCAGAGTTCAACACTGTGATGGCCTTGGATCTTGGATTGGAAACTTATCAAATATTAAAAAGGGATATAAAAGGCGACTGAGCAGTAGCACAGAGAGCTCTGTATTTGAGAGTGAAGTCCCAGGCAGGAAACAGGCTCGAGCAGAGGAAGGCAAGGGTGATCTTGTGTACAGGGCTAGAAAACGGCCAAATGTATGCAGAGGTAATGAAAACACAGAGGAAATTTCTCTGGTCAAAACCAAGATGGATTCCAGGACAGCAATCCCAGAGCACCTTACTGAACAAGGCAAAACACCAACATTGAGAACAGAGTCTTCAGCCTCTAGATTGATTAAAAGCACAGATACACATTTAAACCAGACTAGGAACAAAAATACCGCTTCAAAACTGCAGGGGTCACTTCTTGAAGATTCAAATAAGCTTAGCATAGACATACAAAAGCTGCCTGTTTTCCACACTAGCATCTCTACAGATAATTTTGTTGCAAACCAAAATAATAAGGAATTTATGGAAACAGATTCTGTAACTCATAAAGCCTCAAATTCTGTACAGATGGGGGAAGTTAAGATTGGGAGGAAAGATAAAATGGAAGGATTATTTACAGAGCCTACCACCACTAATGAAGGCATGCCTAAGGGGAGAGCAGGTTTTCATGCACCTGTTAAGCTGCAGCGTACTCCGCACACCAGTGTGGAGACACACAGTATTGTAGGAAGTAGAGGAACACCTGGTAGTGCTAGGACACAGAGAACTGACAATACTGACGGTGAGCAGAACAAAATGAATAAAAGTCAAACAGATGCGAGCTGTGCTGAGGCGAGGATTGATAAGCATTTTTGTCCTGGTGAGGATAAAACCTGCAGTATTCAGATTCAGAGTGGTGGCAAAAATGGGAGTGAAAAGCCCAATGGAATATTGTTACAAGCTGGAACACTGGAGAAAGGCAGCAGTCATCCTAAGGACTTTCTGAAAGGGTCTTTAGTAAAATCCAGAGGTGTTTGCAATGCAGATGATGTTCAGAATGATCCAGCTTCTCATCTGTTTTCTGACTCTAGAGACTTTGAAGACAGCTTCCAGTTGGATACTCAAACTGAGATGATAATAAAAGAGGAGGGAGCAGCTGGAATCACAGGACAGCAGGGAATACAAGGTTCAGAGCTGGCAGCAATACCACAGCAGGAAATACCAAAAAACCTAAGCAGTTTACAGACTGAGAATGATACTGATAAAAGACTGGCTGCAACAGTTAGGAAACTGAGCTTCTCAAGTCTTATCACTACAAATAAAATTACAAAAAACACAACTCAGCACTGTAGTAGTAAAGTTTTGGAGTCTGAAGGCCTTAATTTACAGCCCGTTGTGCAGAAAATAGAACCTGCACCTTGCCTTAAAGAAAGCGATTTCTCAGTGACTGACTCGCAGCTACACAGTTTCCTACAAGATTACCAGACCCAAAATTCAGTGAAAGGGGAGAGTGTGTCTACAGACCTGAATAAAGCAACCTCCCATTTAGGTAGGGAACACATTGTACAAGCAGAATGCCAGCCTGTCCCTGAAACAAGCCTAAATATGAGTGATAGCTTGCTGTTTGATGATAGCTTCAGTAACGTCAGTGACCTTTCAGCTGTTCACATCATGGAAGCTGACGGAAAGGACCCTGTGGCTTTGCTTCCTCCAGATGGTGTTTCGCGGAGTCTAAGGCCTGTTGAGAATAAATTTCATGTCAGTGACAATCAGAAAGAACATGAGAATCCTGCACCGTGTAACAATGTGTCTCTAGCATCCTCGGATGTAATAGCGGAAGTTTTAGACCATGGAAACTCCCCGTCTTTTCTGAAAGATGTTCCTTCTTCATTTCAAGGTCAGTCAGAATTAAGAAACCCAGTGATTTGTAACAATGACCCCAGACCAAAGGATTTAGTAGGAGATCAAGGTGAAAAGCTCCAGAGAAGCCACCAAGCTTTAGAGAAGAAACCCCATCCAGTAGTGTGGACTGACTGCTCGTTTGACCTAAGCCCAGGATTGCAGGATGTGTTAGACAAATGGCCGAGCCTCTCAGGCATTGAACCAGTTTCAGCAAGTTCCAGTTTGAAAGGAGAGTTAGTTGCTCCTATTGTTGGTCAAGAGCCAGATCCTGTTTTTGAATCTGACTGTTGTGAGCCAGAGCCTTTGCCCACTTGCCAGGATTTAAAAAGCTCTTTCAGGGTTAAAGAAAACAAAACGGAAAACTCAGATCTTCAGAAAACAGAGGGCATAACACTTCAGCTCAAGGGAAGCAACAGAACATCCTGTCCTGCACCAGATAGTAATAATGGGTTTATTCCTCCAACACCTCCCAAAGAGCTTTTTCCAAAAAGTTCTGTTTCTCTCCCTGTGAAATCTGCAAGAAAAGGACAAGTCACCTGTAAGAATGAAGGGCAGACGATTCAGGCACAGTGGAATAGTGAGGGCAATGCAGAGCAGCAGGTAAAAACATTCCAGGTCAGTCTTGGGTGTCTAGACCCAATTGAGACTGATGAGATAAAAGATGATTCCACTATAGACCAAGGCTTTTCACTGCAGCTATCTCAGGATGTTTTTCCATTTGTTCCCTTAAGTGCTGAGAGTTTCACTGTTATTGATGTAGCAAGCGACAAAGCACTTTTCCAGACTTTTGTTGCAGAATGGAAGGAGAAAAGCAGATTCTCCATCTCAGTGGCATGCGAAAGAGCAAGGTGCCCTTTGTCTCCCAAATCAACGATTGGTGGCAAATTCAAAAAAGGTCAGTTCCTGTTCCAGTGCATTGTTCTGTGAACAGCATGTGGCATCTTCAGCTTAAAGCAGGCCTAGAGAAGGAAAGGATATGCAAAAAAGGAGGAAAATTACTGATATTACAGAATCATGGAATGTTGGGTTGGAAGGGTCCTCTGGAGATTATCCAGTCCAACCCCCTGCTAAAGCTGGTTCATGTAGAGCAGGGTGCACAGGATTGCATGCAGGCAGATTTTGAATATCTCTAGGGAAGGAGATTGCACAACCTCTCTGGGCAATCTGTTCCAGTGTTCTGTTACCCTCAAAGTAAATACGGTCTTCCTCCTGTTCAGATTAAACCACCCATAAAGCATCCCTTCCAGATTCTGGCCTTTTCTAGCAACCTCTTCAAGAGTTGATATAGAAATCTATTCCTTCCTTTCACTCTAAAAAGCATTTCACGTTTATCTGTCAAAAATCTATTTTGATAGTTAAGAAATGCTATTGTTGTTGTTATGGCAATGTGACAGCAAAGAATCTAACTGCTTAATCTTGTCATTTTAAAGGAAGAGTATGTTTATAAAGCAGCAGCAAACTGCAGCATATGAATACTTATGTGGGGAAAAATAAGAAGCAATATTGCAACAACCCAGAGACTGATCTGAATTTCACACATGCTTATATTGAACCAAGTTTACATTTTGAAAATATTTGAAAATATTTAACCTTGGTTCAGAGGCAGTCACAGAAGAACATTCAGATGCTCTCACATACCAACAAGCTGCTAACACTTCCTTACTATCACCGAAGACCTATCAAGGAAATGCTTGACACCAGCTCTCCATCCTCTACTAACACTCAGCTCCTTCGCTTTACTGAGACTTGATAATACTCAATTTTAGGTTCAACTGTATGTATTTGCATTTTCAGGACCCAACTCTTCTTTTTTTATGGATGCCATTTTACAATAGTAACTTAAAATTACTTCTTTAGTGAGTTCTCCTCAGTGGATGCAAGTTAAAGATGACGGATTTCCTGTCCAAGGATGCGAAGACATCTTGGTAGTTGGACTGGCAGTGTGTTGGGGTGGGAAAGATGCCTACTATATCTCTTTGCAGCAGATACAAGACCAGACTGGTAAGTTAGCAGACAGGCTGTGCTGGGTTACTTGACACTGCATCTCAAAAAAGTACCTTCAGCACATAAGGTTCTTGGAAGTGCTGTGAGTGTCCCGACCCCAGCTCAGTGGTGGAATAATTTAGCGGTCTTAGGTGTTAAAGACCCTTGAACAGGTTGCTGTGGGTACATCCATACTACTGTGTAATAAGGGCAGGTAATTGACTCGGGCACTGGCCTGTGAGCATGCACATGGCTAAAACGTTAGCTTAGTCCCATGTTCTCTTTACCTAACTTGCTTTTCTCTTTCAATCTCTTCCAATTTTTCCTTTCCAGAACAAATCTAACACTCAAATGCTGAACACAGCCCAGTCTGTGCTAAGTGACCTTGTGACTAGGGTTTGATTCCTGGCTTTCCTTTGTTTGTTAGTACAGACACAGCATATTGCTTTTGGGAGCCTTGTCTGGTTTGATAAAATATGTAAGAGTGCTATAGATATATTGTTATTTCCTCATAGTTCGATTGTAGTTTTTGTGCTTTAGATGATTGTATTCAAGATTTTTCTCTTGCCTTCTTACCATGTAATAGGTTAAAAGATGATTTTTGCTTGTATTTCCTGCCTTAGAAATCAGTCCGAGTTTGGCACCACCACCTTTGGACCAAAGCCTATCTGTGGCAGAGAGACTGAACCATGTGCAGCTGTACCTGCAGAAGAAGCCCAGGAAGGAGCGCTCACTTATCATGTATGACTTCATTCAGCACTACAAAACTCTGCTGATGGCTTGTGGCATCTCCCTGGAAGGAAGTTTTGAGGACCCAAAGGTTTGCAGGATTAAGAAATTTTGCTTGGGTAAAACTGCTAGTTTAAACACAACAGTGGAAAGACAGGAGTACCTTCTGGTACTTCTGTTATTTAGGTGTGAATATGTACAGCTGTCAGGAGGTTTAGTGAAATTTTCTTTCAGTGGGCAATCTAGAACAATATTTAGAGGACATTTGCTTTGCCATGTATGTTCATGGTGCCTGCAAGAGAAACAAACCGTTTCAGAGGTTAACAGATTATTATTTCATACCTTACTTGGCAGGGGAAATGAAGATAAATGTCTCTCTAGTCCTGGTGGACAGGACTTAACTCCTGTTTTGTTGCAATAAGAAGCCTGGGACTGAAGTGTTAAAAGTGCTTCTGGTCAGGTTATTGCTTCTGAGAGCAGAAGACTTTGTAAGCAAAATATTTACCCACTGTGCATATGGACCTCTTTGCTACCACTGTTTTCTCAAAAACCCCATCAAGTTCACATGTAATTTCAAAAGGTTTGGGTACTGGTTGTAACTCGAAGGAAACACCTTGAGGTAAAAGCACCTTCTTGCCCATGTTAGGAAAAGTTCCAGATGCATTGAAAATTCGTTTGATTTTTAAAGCTTGCTTTGCATATGGGCTGAACAGCATCATGGCAATATTCAGCTCTGCAGGGACGTAGCTAAGGTGTTCAACACAAGGACAGACACATAGATTTTTTTCATTCCAAGATACAGTTTTAGGATGAAATTAAAGAGCAGTAAAAGCATCTTTCCCTTCACTCTTCCTTGTAATAGTCATACTCATGTTTGTTCATTTTAGTGGTACAATGAATATATACATACCCCTTCCCCAGCCTCATATGTATACACATGTGGCTTTTTACTTCTGCTTACATGGCAGAGACAGTGTAGATATCTGTGTTTCATCCTGTTTTGACGCAAGAAATTGAAATATAGCTATAAATAAATATGCTTTGAAGATAGGGGTTTAAGCTCTACCAGGAGTAAAATATCCCATGCAGAATTCTTGGCATTGGTCCTGTTGTGCAAAAGATAGGAGAGCTCACCTTGGCTAATATTCTAGATCAATAGCAAGTTTTGATCTTTATGAAGTCATTTTTCAGACTAAGCATATTTTGATCCCGATTTTCATATTTATTCCCTTCAAGTTAAGTTTTAATAAGTGAAAAGATACTTCGAGATGTGTTTATTTGACAGAGGATAAAATTTTCAAATGTACAGAAATAACTTTTCTTTTAGAAAGAAATAGTTTTTCATTCTCAAGAATTAAGCTTTTCAGTGACTTAGGCCCTCTCAAAGGTTTTTACTGAAATGATGTAACAAATTATTGCAATTTGCCTGCCAAATCAAGAAAAATAATATGTGCTATAACCTTGGATTAACCCCTGGTTAAATATTTGTGTTGTATTATGACTAAAGTGTAAAAAAAAAAGTCTCATGGAGCTCTCCCTTTTTAAGGTTGCATGTTGGCTGCTGGATTCTGGCTCCAAGGAACGCACCCTTCACAACATGGTGACCAACTTTCTCCCCAGTGAGCTGCCCCTCCTGGAAGGGCTGGGCACTGGCCAAGGGGTGCAGAGCCTGGGGCTGAGTGCCAGTGGAGACCATTCCGGGAGGTACAGAGCAGCCACAGAGTCTGTGCTTATCTTCAATGTCATGGACCAACTCCATAAGGAATTACAGAAGGAAAATCTGACAGGTAAAGACACCTCCTTTATCTGGGGGCAAAGATGGAGGGTAACTATAGCTCTGCTACACAGGCTGAATGATCAGTGCAGAAGAGAGGAGGTTTAGAAGTCCTTAATATATTCTGTGTCAAAATGTTCATTTGTTAAAAGAAAAGAGGGAAATTCCCTTGGAAATATATATTCTGAAAAAAAAAAATTAGAATATAATTCCTATATCCCAAATATCCACCAGTTCCAGTGGTTAAGGCTGTAGCAGAGTCAATTCTAAGTCTCTGAATCAAGCAGATTTCTACCTCCCAGGTGAGTACCCTGGCCATTCGGAGGGACTTGTGGGTCTGTCTATGGTTTCTCACTAATATTTGCAAAAGTTTTTTGATTTCCTTGTCAGAAGTAATTCCTAAAATCCTCAAATGTTTTCTGAAGGAGATTTCTTGTGCTTTGGCCTGCCCATATAACATGATTTGTCATGTATGCACTGTGTCCACGAAACTCTTGTGATTCCATAGTGAATGATCCTGTATGTTTGCACTAATGATTGCTGAGTGCTTGTGCTGTTTTAAAACAAGCCATCAAAAAAACCCCAAAAAGCATGTATCTATTGGTGGTCATTATGATGGTTTCCCCTAAAGTATATCCAGAGCTGAGGATTATGGTCCAATCCTGCTGAAGTATTTTATTGCAAGTTTACCACATCATTTATGATTGTTACAGTTGAACCTTAGAACATTTTTAAAAGATGTGGGTGGCGGAATTAACGTGTATCAAGTTAGAAAGCCTTACATTAAGCATGCCTGCAGTTTATAAAATGTTGATATACAGAGAGATATGTATTTTTCTTAGAAAAAAAATTGACAGAAGCTGCTTTCTTAAATACTTTTGTGATAGGAAGTTCTGGAACACTTCTTATTATGAAATATTTCTTATTCCAGAAACAAAAGTATTGAAATGAAATCTATAGTAAAAGATTTCAGTGTGTCAGAACATTTCAGTATTTTCAAAACTGAGGATTCTCCATTTTTTTCCCTAATAAATCTGTTTATCTGCAGTTGATCTGTTTTATAAAAGATTTTCTTGGGTTTGTACTTTCTACAGATGTATTTTCTAAAGTGGAGATGCCCACCCATTATTGCTTGGCTTTGCTGGAGCTGAATGGCATTGGTTTCAGCACAACAGCTTATGAGACCCAGAAACAGGTCATGCAGGCTAAACTGAGCCAGATTGAGACCAAGGCTTATCAGCTGGCAGGGCACAGCTTCTCCTTGACCAGTCCTGATGACATTGCAGAGGTATGTGAGAGTTGGAGTGGGAGGGGGAGAACTTCCCCATGAGGTTACCATTAAGAGGCTTTGGCTAAAATAAGTAAAAAAAGTCTACTTGGGAAGACCGTGTGAAGAAAAAACAAAATGCAAACCCAGCTCTGCTGAGAGTTCATTTATCCTTATACTCACTATGAGCTTGCTGCCTGCAAGAGGCTGTGCCTCTCCTACTTGTTACTGATCATTCTAGTTTCTGCCAACTTTAGCAGAGCTAAAGAAGCTGGAAGTGGAAATTATGTATGTTGGAAATAGAAACCAAGTGAAAATAAGCATGTGGTTTGTATAGGATCATGGTCTCCTCCCATGGTGCATGAGAGGATCTGCCAATTTAATGGCTTTTGGTGTATTCTGGATGAGTGGTACAGGAGTGAAGGAGTTTTTTTGCAATGCCAGTGTCCTGCACATGAGATGTGATTTGGTGTCATGTAGTCTTGAGTCTAAGAAGAATTGTACTGAAAAAGTTGCTTTGTTAGCCTTGTCCCTGTACAGGCATGAAAGAGGAGGAAAGACAGCTTCAGAAGTTTTGAATTGACTACTGTCTGCTTTTAAGAACCTTTTAAGAACTGATATTTTTTTGAAGTCTAAGAAACAAATTTCTGTGTAAAATATCAATGCTTTCATTCCTGAAGAATTTAAGTTATATTTTTTAATGTACATTACATGGGATAATTGAAATAGATTATCATTGCTGTGCATGCTTTTCTCCCCCTCTTTTTTTTTTCTCCATATACTATTTTCTTGCTGTGGGTCTGTACTTCATATGGAAGTAGTCAAAATTTGCAAGCAGCTGTCAGTCAAAGAAGTTCCACAGAAATATTCCTTCTTTGTTGCAAATGTAGAAGTCTTGCTCAGTAACAGTAGTCTAAGTTAGAACTCATGAAATAATGCTCGACTTCAGTTTCACTCTGCTTCGTGGAAAAGGGGAAGTAACGTTTTTTCTGAAATGCTGTTTTCTGAACTACAGAAGCTTATTTCTCACGTGGAAATTTATTACAAGTCATGTAAAGTATCTTGTGTAGGTTAATAGAACTTCACCCTTCTACTTTTATGTCAGTAAAACTTCTGTACTACATAAATGTGCAAGAGAAAAGCCTTCTGTTCCCTTCTGCCAGCTGTGAAATGAAAGACAGTAGCTGCTAAGTAGTGTGTAATGCTACACTGAAACAAAGTGAAAAATTAAGAGCTGTATTCTATCACCAAATGAGCATATACTTAATTTCCCAGTTTTTTGGCAATTTGTTATAAAACCTAATCTTCTAGCTATTCTCTAAAAGGTATTTGTGACCATCTCTTTCTATGCCATTCATATTGCTCTGAAGCCTGCTCCCTGGTAACACTTCTTTTTTTTCACCAATGTTCTTCCCACTTTCAGTCATCTGAACATTACATTTTATTACAGTTGACTGTCAGTAATAACCTCACTTATTGGATGGAGTTAATTACCTTTTCTAAAAACATACCTCTGAACTCAAGCTTAGAGTGTTCAGAAAATGAGATTTTAAATTGCATTTCGTAGTTAATTAAAATGAGGAGGAATGACTTTGATAGCAGGGATCTTTAATCAGCTTTTTAATTACCTGAAGCATTTGTACTATCCTTTGTTTGGAACAAGCTGTTTAAGTGCTCAGTTGCTTTTGTTTTCTCCTGGGAGTAGCGTGCAGAAAGCAATTTGAAATACTGGAGTCTTTCAGGTGTTGTTCCTGGAGCTGAAGTTGCCACAAAATGGAGACGTGAAAGTCCAAGGGAACAAGAAAACCCTGGGTTACACCAGAAGAGCAACAGCTAAAGGAAACAGGGTCAGGCTAAGCAAGCAGTTCAGTACAACCAAGGTACAGTAAAGTTTGTTTCTAGTCTGAAAGTAAATTTTAATTGGCTTTTACTCCTCCAGTTACCACTGGAAATTCAAACTGGATTCTGCCTTCTCTGTTAGCAGAGTTAGTAACTCCTGCTCTCCTAAAGGTTGAGTGCAGTGAGTCCATGACTATAAATTGCAGGCTTCAATAAGAGTAAATCAGGCAGAATCTGATTTCCCAAATCACGTGTAAGACCAAAATAGCACAATAATTTTGTAAAGCCAATAGCAGAAGAATTTTTCCACATCAGCTTGAAAGAGATTTAAATACCATGTTGACTAAATAAAATATTTTCCCTTCCTGCTACTATCAAATCTGTATTTTTTGCTTCAGAGAATTTGTCTTCAGAATGGCTAATCTGATGGTTTATCAAATTTAGTATATCAGAAGCTTGTATAATGTGAAGGCTATTGACATCCTTGCCAGTTGATAAATATTGTGGACCTGCATTAATACCAACTGCTGCAGGCTAATGGGTGCTCTTGCCAGACAAGTGAAATTAGCAGATATGTATGTTCCTGTTTTCAGGACTCATTAATCTGTATTGTTTTCTTAGTTTCCTCTTGTTCAGTGTAGTCTGTGCTCGGAAGACAAGTATTGATTTCTGGAACTCAGGTGGCAGTGAAGACGTTGAGTGCAGCAGTGGTGGCAGAGCAGGGACCAAGAGGCAAAGGGAGGATTTCCTCCTTTTGTGATGTGGAGGGATGAGGCTGCAGCTGCCTGCTGCACACAAAAAAAATGTTATTTTGAGAAATGTTTGCATGCCACTGTCTTTTGAAATTCTTGTTAGTCCCTTCATATTTCTGATTAAACTTGAAAGGATTTGATTGCTAGTGTTCGGCTTTGTCTTTCAAGGAGCATGGTCAAGGGCTTCACTTTGTGTTCCTAGTGTACAGATAGGAGAGAGCAGGGAGAAAAATATGCAAGAAGATGGAGGAGAAGCATTAACACTGGACAAGAGGAGACAACATAGGGGACCTATGGCAAGTGATGCTTTATTTCATCATTTCAGGTGTTTTATTGGTTGGTGCAGATTAAGAGTGATGATGAGGGTGCAGAAGTCCAAAGAGAAGTGATTGTCTTCTCGTGGGTAATAATGCAGCTGTGTCAGGTGGTGCTTTGATTACACAGGTGTAGGTGGTATAAGTGGAGAGGATATGGATTTAATTTTAAGGCAGTGACACTGGAAACTTACTGTGGGTGAAGGAGTCACTTTTTCCTGCAGAACTGCAAAAACTTTACAAAGAAAGTTTTAAAGGCCGTTGATTAGTTGTGTCCTTTTCTTCCCACAAGGATGTTTTGGAGAAATTAAAGACACTTCACCCATTGCCAGGGCTGATATTGGAATGGAGGAGGATCAACAACGCCATTACTAAAGTGGTGTTTCCACTACAGAGGGAGAAGCGATTGAATTCTGCACTGGGAATGGAAAGGATATATCCAATTTCACAGACTCACACAGCTACGGGTGAGCAAATGCGTGCAAATGCCTCACTTCTTACGGGTTTTTTGTCTTCTCGTATGTGTGTGCAGCTTTTCCAAGGGGAAAAGATAGGAAATCAAACCTGTGCTCTACTTCAACCAAACAAAAATACTGGTGTATTTGACATATATCTGCCTTAAAAAACGAGATGTATTTAAAATAGCTTTTGTGTTCACTAAGCATTATTATTCATTTCTTGCACATTTCTTGCACGCATGTAAACCTCTGACTCTAGAACAGGTGCTGGATTTGGGAGTTTCTTATTAGTGATACAGAAACGGGGAGCCATCACAAGCCCATTAAACACAGATTACTTTTCCTTTTTAAAAATTTGGTCAGTGGTCATGTCCTCTCTCACTCTCCTGCCCATTGTATTTTGGAGATGCAGAGTGTGTGCAGCTGTGTTGAGTTAGAGAGACTCCTTTTGGACCCTTCCTTAGTTCTGCCTTGTCTTCCTTTCAGGTCGAGTAACCTTCACAGAGCCAAATATCCAAAATGTGCCAAGAGATTTTGAGATTGAAATGCCAACTGTGGTTGAAGAAAGCCCACCCTCCCAAGCCCATGGAAATGTTAATTCTTGTGCTGCTTTGGGGGGCAGGTAGGAGGATCTTGGCAAAGCTTCTGTCTAATCTTAATGTGGTCGGGTTGTCCAGTTTCTCTTTTCTGACTTCACCTGTGGCTGCTGTCATGTCAGCGTGACTTGTTATTCAGTGTTTCTCTTACAGGGGAATAAACACCTAAAAATCAGTGATACTTGAAAGACACAATAATGCTAACAGCATGTGGTTTCATGTAGCTATCTGCTTTCTTTTTAACGTCCTTTATGAAACCCTTCAGTGAGATGAGGGTTACGCTCCCAGCTGTTGGGTGGAAATAACTAAATGAGTGTGAAAATAACTAAATTGAAGTTAGGATCTGGTTTCACTTGCTAAGAGCTACGCTGAAAGAGGATAGGACTCTGTGGCAAAAGCAGAAAAAAGTTCATTTTTTTAATGCTGTGCAGCTCCCTTTGTAAGGGAACAGGGGTGAACATATTTTTCATTCTTTGTTAATAATTTCATTTGTGATAATGACCTGCAGAAACTACCAGGTACCAGAGGAAGATTTCTAAATTTGGTTTCTGTTAACCAGATGCCCTGTTTTCTATGGTTCTACAGTTCTACTTGGACAGCATTCCATGCCAAGGCCTGAACAGTTGTGTGGCAGTCTAGTGAAATATCAAGGTCAATCTTTTAGCAACTACCTTGTGAGCTTTGAGGCTTCATACTTGGTGGTGCTTTTCTGCCCTTTCAGTTTCTCTTTCCAGTCAGGTTCTTGTCCCATTTATTTCACCTGAGTGACTTTTCTAAGTTTTTTTCCCCACAGCAAGATGTGAGAAATTTGAGAAGGTTTTTGGTTCTTCTGTCTGGCACCTCCTACGACCATGTGTTTAACACCCTTGTGCCTTGGGAAAGTAATGGGAAGAGGACTCAGGAGTGGAAGGATCTTGTCCATCTCTCCTCAGAAGAACCAGGCATAGCCATGGAGGCAGGAATGTCATTCTGACAAAGCTGTGGCAATGCTCAGGCTTGCAGCAGCTTTTCAAAATGGCTGGGGAGTGTGCTGGTTTCTTGAGAGCCTTCCCTGTAGAGAAGGGCCCATCAAAGGAATGGAGTGTCTGCCAGACTCTGACAGGTCTGTTTCTCAGGCTGACTTTTCCTACATTTTCATACATTCCTTAGTTAAGCAGGCACTGTGTTAGGAAGATGGGCAATCCTAAAGGCACAGAAATGACTGCTGGCACAAAAGAAACTGCCATCCAGCCAAGTCTGATAGGCCTTCCAGACTTTGGTCCAAACTGTCTATTATCTTACTAACTACTATTGCTACTCTTTCCTCCTGTTGTAAGAAGCTTCTGACCAAAGGAGTGTAGCTAAATTAGGTCATGGTATAAAGTCCTTACACATTTAACTAAACTGAGAACCTGTGCTGAACAGTGTGATTTTCTGCAGTACCCAGACATGTAATTGTCCCTCATCTTTATTTCTTTTGAAAGTTTATTTCTGTGATTTTTGTGCTTTCATCTCATAGCTCCCTACCATTCCTGAAATGACAATATTTAAGAAGAAAAGGAAGTGCACATGGGAGAGCATGATGTCTTTTCTGTCTCTGCTGAAACTACTCTTGATCTCAGAGATACCTTTTCATTTTGATAAAGATTTGCTCAGATCCCTGATCCAAACATCAAGGACTTATAAAATCCTTTTGCCTTCCAGTGAAGAGCCCATTGGACTGTCTGGTAGACTGGTGCTGATGGGAGTATGTGATATGAATGGTGTCAGAGCTGTGCACTGTTCAGTGGATATGCTCATGCAATTTCATCTGCAGCTACAAATGACTTGGTGGGACAGGAGACCTAAGCAAGCCCTGAGAGGATGCAGAGCACCCGGGTGACACTGTAAACTTTTGGCCTCCCAGAAAGAAAATCGAGTAGCTTTGGGGCAATTTTTCCCTCAGTGTTTCGGGAGGAAATGTGCAGTGTGGTATGAGCACATCTTCTGCAACTTCTGCTCTGTTTTCACAGGCTTACTTGGGAACATGTGTGCATGTGCAGTAATGAGGGTAATGTCGGGGGGCGAATCTTTCTGCCTCTGCTAGGTATGGGCTGGTGTGTGCATTCTGCAGAGGAGAATGATGTTGAGAGACTTGGCTCTCAAGGTGGAGTGTTGAATTTTTAGGATTCCTGTGGCTTTTGTCTTTCTGGAATGTGCTGATCACAGATCTGGAGCCATTCATCTTACCTGTTTTAGAGTGGAATAATCCAATTTCTGAACTGAATCCTGAATGCACTAGGATGATCTATCCCTAAATCTTTTCAGAATCACTAAATCCTTTTCAGGTGTTTATGTGGTCTCTGTCCAGTTCCCCCATGGTCGAATTTGGGTATGGATTGTCCAAAAAAATGGAATAGAGGCCACTGTCTCACTTGTTTAACTGATTCTTTGTGGTAAAAATGATTATGCATCTCTATATTTATATAGATGATTATGCATCATCTATATTTTAGAAATTGGTGAAGGGCAGTCATTCTTTTTCTCCACAGATGCAGAAAGCGTTCCAGTATTTTGCCTAATGGGCTAAAGGTTCAAGCTGCAAACAGATCCGAAGAAAGAGGAATACCATTTTCTGTTAGCATGAGGCATGCTTTTGTTCCCTTCCCAGGTAATGCCCAGGTCCTGCTCTGGAATTGTTAAGTATATGGTTAGCAAAAAATCCTAAACGTAATGAAGGTTTAAGAATTGATAACTATATATGTGTCTGAGCAGCCTACTTGGAAAACTAGTGCAGTAGTTAACATGCCTTCAGAATTATTCACAAGACTGTAAAAGAGAGAGTTTCAGTTGGGGAAAGTATTCAAATGATATCATTCACATGTTCAGAATTTTATTTCCTCTTTAAGAATACCTGTTTTGTAAAGAGGTATTAGCTAAGCCAGCTCTTAATACACAAATTGCGCTCTACCTAGTGTTCTTTCTATCCAAGTGTCAGTTCTGACATTGCCTGCTCTATCTCAGACACCTGGACAGATACTTGTTTCTTTGGTTTTGATGGACTCTAGATGTAGTGACTAGATGTAAAGCAGGCAGGCCTGAGCATTGGGGAAACAGGCAAGAATTTGTCTGATAGAAGTTGCTGTGAAAAACTCTCAGAGCAGAAGATAAAGGATGGGTTCAGTCCTTCTTGCTGGCAAGTTGGATGGAATATTGGAGTAATTTATAGAAATAATGCTTTCTGATAACTTCTTGACTTCAGGTGGCTTAATCTTGGCTGCTGATTACTCTCAGCTGGAACTGAGGATCCTTGCTCATTTGTCTTGTGACTGTCGCCTCATTCAAGCCTTGAATGGTGGTACCGATGTCTTTAAGAGCATCGCAGCAGAATGGAAAATGATGGATCCCGAAGCTGTCGGAGACAGGACCAGGCAACAAGCTAAGCAGGTAATTTTAGGAAAAAAATTCAATAGCAGCTTTCTGGGCAGGAAGGTTCAGTGTTCAGCACATTGTGGAGTCACAGTAGTATGTTCTTCTGTTTGAGTTCAGCCGTGATTGCTCAGTAGTTGCTTTGTCCATCCTCCCACTCCCACTACGTTGCAACTGGAGCTGTCGGGGTTTTGGGGGATGAGGGTGGAGAAAAGCAGCATGAATGGCTTGGACTCAGAGGGGGTCTCTCTTCTTGAATACTTGCACTCGTTTCCATACGCTTGTCTGCCAGTGAATCACATTTTGTTTTGGCTCTGCTTTCTCTGCATGGCTGACCATACGGTTGCGATTCTTCACCCTGTCCTCTGGCAGATTTGCTATGGAATCATCTATGGAATAGGAGCAAAATCTTTAGGCGAGCAGATGGGGACTGATGAAAATGAAGCTGCCAATTATATTGAATCCTTCAAATCAAGATACACAGGTTTGGATATGGCTGTTTGGGAGCCGGGTGGTGGTGGTGGTTGTTTTTAATCCTTTCTCTCCATGTCTCTTCAAATCCTGAATTTGTCTCAACCTACTACTCGCATCTCTTGAAAATGCTTTTCATTTTGAAAAAGTCCAGTGCATGAACACAGCAGTTTAATACTCTAATGTCTTACTGTCTGGTTTTAGTCACCTTTAGGACTTTGTTCTTTACTTATTACATTAATTTTTTTTGTTATTTTAATTAATTAATAAGCCCTGAGGAGTCATTTTAAAGCTCTTAAGTTTTGGGGTGAGAAACATGCTTTTTCTTATTAAAACACAGCTTCAAATGATATGCTGTGACAACTTTAGACCATGCTTTTTAAAATTTTTAAAAACAACCATTTCTTTCTTCTGCTCTTGTCTTCTTTCATGGAGTTCTAAACTGGTTTGCATATTGCTCTTTAATTTTTATCCAGCTGCTCAGAGTAGCTCTCCCATGTTTTGTAATAAGACGTGTTTCTAAGAAGCATGTTAATTTTTAGGAAAGCTGTAGAAAGAACAGAGCTGCAATCAGAAAAAGAATGGAGGGCAAATGGGACAAGAGGCAGCTAGCTCTAATCATAGGACTTGAAAATGAGCTGGAAAATTATGTTCTGAAGATTTAGGGTTTGTTGCTTTAGGAGACAGATGCAGAGATATGGTTTTCTATTAAGAGTCTGTTTAGTCTCCGTTAATTTCTGAATAGTCTCTTCTTCGTGACCATTAGGAAGGACTTCCTGCGTCCTCTGTCTTGGCACATGTGTATGCATGCAAACTGCAGTGTACCTTATACTGTAACTTCACTTCTCATGGATTTCACTTGGTATGTGTCGCCAGGCTGACTGCTAAATGGCATGCCTAATGAATTGGCTAATGCTGTCAGTCTTGATTTTGAATAGCTCCTTTTACATTTTATATTTTGTAAACATGGGAAGAAACTCTCTGAAGTTAACTTTTCCCACTTTAGTACAGTTGTTACCTGAACTTGCAATGCAAGTTCACTCTTCCCTGTCTCACCTTTCTTTGACCTAAGTTTCTTGTTAACACTCTCAGTGGATTTGCTCCTTCCCTTGCAAAGTGCAGGTGGGTGATTTTCTTTTATCCTAGAATCTGAAGGGACACAGCCTGAAGTCAGGCAGCCTGAGGCATCAAGGGCTCTGGCTTCTGCTTTCAATTTACTCCCTCCCTACTAGTCTTTCCAGTGCTGGTCCAGGTTCTGCCCTCTCCATTATCAATAATACACGTACGACCCTCTGTGCCTGGGCACTGTGCAGAATGGATTTCCCACCTCCTTGTGCACAGCCAGATGTCCTGGCACTGTGCACTCTCTTCCACCTCAAAAGTCTTAATAGGTTTTGCAGCAGAGCTGAATGAGCAATTGTGTGCCTTTGTCCACTGATGTGGTCTGGGAAATTTGAAGGATTTCCTCTGTGCTGCTTGGCTGCCCCAGACTGCTTTCAGTGACCCCACTGAGAAGTCAGTACAGAACATCAGCTGTATTACAGAAAACTTTCTCTCTCCTTTCACAGGGGTTCAGAAGTTCTTGAAGGAGACAGTGCGGAGCTGCAGAAGGGATGGGTTTGTGCAGACCATCCTGGGGAGACGGCGATACCTGCCAGCTATCAAAGATCCAAATCCCTACAGCAAAGCTCACGTATGTTGAGTGCCATGCCTTTTTTTCTTTAATTATTTATTTTAGTTTTATTTTTAAAATATCAGATTTCTTTGCATAGCCATGTCTGCAGTTTTACAAGGTTTGTTAGCCATCTTAGTCATGACCTTCCACTTCTTGCTTAGTTCATTGTTCCCTCAGTCATTCTCTGAATAACAGCTTTTGTCATGGCCTGTTTGACGTAAGTCTTCTGTGACTGGGTGTGCAGCTGTCATCACTGTGCTAACCTCACTTCAGAACTCCCACGTTGGAGCTGGAGTGAGCAATTTATTGAAATCAATGGACATGATTTTAAAAAGCCTCCACACAGTGATACACTTTAACTCTTCAGGCTGAGTTGCTCCCACTCAGCAGTCTTTGTTACATGCTGTCAGCACTTGAACAAGACAGGGCATTTAAGTCCTATACTTCTGGATATTTGTTCCTTTTCTTATTTTCCCTGAAAGGAAAATTGCTTTAACTTCTTAGATAAATATTTACTTAGTATACACCTTTGCATTAGCATTAATTTTTTTTTCCAGATCATTTTGGACACTTCTGCCATAGCCTCTACTTCAGTAAGAGTAAATTGACTCCCTAGGGAGGTGTTTCTATGGGGAGGAAGCACTATACTTCTCAGTAGGAAGCTGGATCAACTCGTGTGGAATTAAAGACTAAAGTAGAAGAGGGAGGAAGTGGGGGTGTTTGTACTCCAAATAGTTCACAGGGAAACAAGGAGGCTTTCAAAATACTTCTGAAAATATTGGACAGTTTGATCTGAAAAATACTTCATCAGGAAGCTTTGTAGATGCATCTTCTGTTCAAATTTGATTTAGTCTTTAAAATCGTATTAAAGACCAGTTAATGAATTATCTTCACTTTCATTTCAGCATCCTCGTAATTCTTTGCACATGTTTCAGCTCTAAACAAAGAGAGAAGAAGCTCTGAGTACAGTTTTCTTGTCTGAGGAGGGAAGTAGTAGAAAAGTTGGTTGTGTTGAAAAATAATGATGGTCTGGTGTGTTTTTGCACAGCTGTAATGCTCTGGCAGTCAGGATTTAATGTGGCAGAGCAGATTGTTAATCCACGAAGTCCAGTTACTTGCCTCCCGTTGTCCATCCCATATGGCTTTGAAGATAGGCAGAAGTGTCTTGTGGTGCTTGGATTAACTGAGATTTTTCCACTTCCTTTGAAACTCTTACCATGAAACTCTTACCATGCTTCTTCTTGTGGATTGTGACTCTTGCAGGTTATTACCCTTGATATTTGTTAATTTTAAATTTGTGGAATTTTCTCAGGCGCCTGTAGAAATTTTGTGTCTGAAGCTAGTCTATAATGTGTCTTTCTTTCAGGCTGATAGAACAAACTCTTCATTTGGAAGTTTTACTATGTGTATATTTGGCCATGTGTTTATTATTTTTAATTAAGTACATGTGACATGCTGGATTTGATTTTTTGGGGGTGGGTTTTGAGAACAACTATCTCTGTTCAGGCAGAGCGACAGGCTGTGAATACAACTGTTCAGGGATCTGCTGCAGATATTGTCAAAACAGCCACTGTGAATATTCAGAGACGCCTGGAAGCTTTCTCCTCTGTGATCAAGTCCCATGGACACCTGGAGAGCTCCTTCCAGAGAGGTAAGACAGGTATGGATGCCTCTTCTTTGCACACTGGAGCAAGATTTTCAGTGTTACTAATGTTAAAAAAAAAAAGCCTGAAGAAAAAGTTAGTGCCTTTGGGCCTAGGGGTGGGAGATGTTTTTTTTCCTGACAGTGATAAGTCTGTGTTTAAGGGGCAAAAAAGTCATAAGGAAGGAGGAAGAATGCTCAACAAACTGAAGCAAATATGACCAGAACAGAGACTCCAGTTACCTCAGAGCAGAGCTTGCAAAGGTTGGCAGTGAGAGTTCCTGTGTGATGTGGTCTCTGATGCCACCACAGAATTGTTCAGAAGTGGGAAGGAGGAACTGAGCAGACGCTCTGGCTTCAGAGGCAGTGAAAAATTTGAGTGGGACAACTTCTGGTTCCAAAAATACATTTTTTGGTTAGAATTAACTCTGGAATTTGTTGGTTGGAATTTGATGTACAGAGACTCCGCGAGAGTATTATACAAAGCACTTATTGGCATAAGTTTTTTTTGGCTGCAGATAGCAAAGCTGTACTGGGGTGCTCATTCCCAGAGGAATGCCACAAAGACTTTTTTTAGCATAATGTAGATGATGTTTTGTTCATCAGGCGTGTTTTAGAAAGACAAGAGATGGAGAGCTATATTTCTTTGACAGTTCTTGTGCTTCAATTGAAACATGCAGCTGTCTTAATATGAAGGGTGTGATTTGGAACCTAAATAATTAATTGCCAAACCTCTAGAAATGTATCCGGGAGTTTATTTTGGAGAGACCAGATTCAGAGATCAGCTATGAGCAGAAGGCACATGCTTGGCAGAGCTTCGCACCCCTCCTAGGAGCAGAAGCTTCTGACCTTTGGCCAGTGTAATTGTAGGGGGGTGAGTAGATACATTTGTGGAAGTCTTTCCCTACTCTGATACTGAGTGTTTAAGGAACTGGAAGGAATTATTTTTCAGCAAGTTAGAAATGCCTGTGCCATCAGAGAAACATCCTGCATCATGTGGCTGCTTCAACATTGCTGCTTCAGTGTGAGGCTTGTGTGAGGAACTGATGATGGCTTGAAACCCCTTCTGTGAACTGAAGTCCTCCTGTCAGCTAACCTGAGAAATAAATAACTTTTGAGTCTGTGTGTGTGAGGTTGTGTTTGTTTATTTTAAAGCACCAACAGCTTTTACCATTGAAGGGTTTGTTTAATTTTTTGTCAGGGAAGGCTTACCAGGATCTTGGTTTTGTCAGCTGCTTACTTGTTTATTCAATAATTGCTCTTTTTTTCCTTCCTCTGTTTTCCTCAGGAGCTACAGTTTCAGAAACTGCATTTTGCAGGAGGCTTACTGCTTTCTTAAACCAACCATTAAAATGTTTCTGGAAGAAAAGCAGAATCCTAATTCATTGCCAGAGAGAATGTTGTAAACCGGCTTCTGATTAAACTTTGCATGATTTTGTTTAAAATTTACTTTTAAAACAGATGGTTCAGGAGACACAACTGTCTCTTGTTTCCATTCTGATTCATATCTTTATAATGTAAGGCTGAAATGTGTGCATCTAAAATACTTTTCATTAACATTTTTTTCCTCAGTAGCTGTACAAATATTGATAGAACAGCAATGATTTGGGGTTTTGTTTGTAGGCATGGGCTTTTTAAAGTTCCTCACGTTCTTTTTCTCAGCATTAGGAATGTGCAAAGGTTTTTGGTACAAGAAACACACTTTTGTATGATGGCAGCTAACAAACTCTGCCCTTCACTTGTGCAGGAAGGCTGTCGAGGAGGAGAAACACAGGGATGTTACATCCCATCAGAGGAGGCTTCTTCATCCTCCAGCTGCACGATGAGCTCCTCTATGAAGTTGCAGAAGACGATGCCATCCAGGTACAGCCCTGCAGTTCCTCTGTCAGCTCTACTGCGTTACTGTATTTCAAACAAGCCTTCCTTCCTTCTTTCACATTCTCTTCCCTGGATCCCCTCTCCCTGCGTGCCGAAGGTCTGTGAAAACAAAGTTCAGTTGGATGAAAAAAACATCTTTGCATGCTTGATCCCTTGATTTTCAGACTCAAGCCATCCTCATGGCTTAAGTTCATTTTCAGCATGTGCTTTGTTGCTTATAACAGCAGTTCATGCAACTTCTCTGTGAAGCTTGACGAGTGAAGTGGCTTAGTATTGTTGACAGGTGCAGGGGGAAGTGTTTCCTTATCTGGAGGTATTTTTGCCTCCCTGTTTATGCTCTGGTGCCTAACTCGGAACAGCTGTTACAGCTGTGGTTTGTACTCTGAGCAGGGAGAGGAGGATTCTATCCTTTTGGTACTTGTTTCCTCATTCCCTACCTACTTGCCTTCCTGGTAGGAGCACTGTGGTGCTGGTTGGCAGCATGGTAGGTACAAGGAATGTGCTCTGTGGTTTTAAAGTGCCTTTTTGTGTGTGTGTGTGTGTGTGTGTGTGTGCCTTTCCTCCCTGAAGGCACTCCTGTGCCTGGGCACAGAGGTGTCTGTGACAGCTCTCAGGGCAGGTGTTTGAGCTGGGTGTTGGCAGCCAGGTCCTGAGCACAAACACAGGGAGGCTCCCAGGCCGTGCTTCCATGTCTTGGGATACCTTGCGGATACCTTCCTTCCACTTCTGCACAGGCACATCGTTAATGACAAAAGGTCGCTCCTGATGGCAAGCAGTAACTCCTAGTCTGACAGAGCTTTCAGCACTGCTGACTGGCCTGAGCATGCATGTATATATTAATAAATATGTATTAATAAAAATATGAAGATATACGTGAGTATATCTATTAGTAATATATATATGTTAATTTAAATAGAAACAAAAGGGTTGATATTTTTGTCTCGAATCTCAGCTCGAGCTTTTTCTCATTTTGCCGGCTTTGTTCAGACATCTGCTGCTTCAATCCAGGCAGGTTGTTTTAGAGACAAAACGGCTCCTAATATTCTTCCTGCAGAAGACTGAAATCCCCTGAATATAGGCTTTAACATCTTTAGATACTGACTCCAGTTTATCGTGGTGTTCTCAGGAGAACTGGAGACAAGTGAATGGATTTGCTTATTATTTACTGTATTCTATTCTTTTCGTGAACTACCTCAACTTCAAGAGCAATTACTACCAGCTTTTCTAACTTCCTTCAGATATATTTCTCCATAGATTTTTCTGGGCAGTTGCTTAAACCAGCAGGTTTTCCTGTCTCCCCTGCAGTACAGCTGCTGTCCCTGGTTCTAGGTGCAGCAGCCCTAATCTGATGTTCTTTGCTGGTGCCATGTGCTGGACTTGTGACCATTCTCAGAGAATCTCCTTCTGTATGGCTCATGTTTCTTTTGATACGCTGGGCCCCAAACTTGATCAAGGCTGGAGTGGTTTGAATAGAGTGGAAAATGGATCTGTGTGTCATCCAAGCAACATTTTCTGTGTTCCAGAACTTCATTTCCTTGTTTTCTCACAGCAGTGTGCCTTGCTTAAGACCTGTTCAGTTTTTAATCTCTGATAACCCCATTTTTTTCCTGCCCAGGCAGTTATTTTTCATCCTATTTTTGAGCAGTAGATTATTCCTGTCCTAATTCTCTACCCTGCTTCTTTCTACTCTGTACTCGTCTGTGCTGAATTACATCCTATTTCAAACCATTTTTCTAGGTTATCAAGATCATTTTGAAATGCAGTATGTAGGGGCACAGGGGTTTGGAAGACAAATCTTCCCCTGGTTCTTAATGCTGTTGTAAACTCTTGTGCTCTGATCTCCTTGAATCCCCTCCTCCGTTCCCCAGCAAAAACTATGGAGGAATTTCTACGGTGGGTACCTGTGAGGAAATTATGAAAACACATGGAAGGGTCAGAAAGCTTGAATAGTTCCTCTGCTGACAGAGTGGCAGCAAATTCAGAGTGGCAGTAATTTCAAAGCCTCTTTTCACTCTGCTGTGGAAAGGTTCATGGGATGGGTGTGGATTGGAAGATTCATTCAAATAAGCAATCCAGGACAGGCTGGATTCTGCATTGGGTCTTGGGGGAAGAAAGGGAGTACCTCTATCCAGGGTAGGTTTTTACAGTCAGGAAAAAAAATCCAGTTTCTTGTAATCCAAATAGTTGCAGAAAGAAATAATTTCTGGTCTCCTAACTGTGTATTGAAGTGAGTGTTTTCTCAGGAATACTTTTGGAGGGCAGAGAACAGTTACCTCATATGTTTACTAGAGGGCAGGAGTTGCCTTAACTAAACAGTGAGGGGGAACCTGGGCAGTATTTGTAGCACCCACGTGGAATGTGACCTGCTTTCCCAGAGGTTTATAGTTTGTGTTTCACAAAGTGCTTTTCATGCTGGCACAACACAGAGGAGCCACCATTCTTTGCTTCTGGCAAATTTGTTTTGTGTCTTGCTTTCAGTACATTGAAGTTTTCAGAACAGATTCCATGAAACACTTAAGAGTTTTGCAGCTGAGTGAAAGACAAGACTCTGCAGGACTCTCAGGTGTTTAATAGAAAGTTAATCTTGGCCTCTTTTCTAAGTAGTCCTAAACACTGCAGAACCAGTCACAGCTCTGTGCTGCATAAAATCTCACTGGCTTTATACAGGTTCTCCATTCATAAACACTAATTAGGATTTGGTTGCATTCCCATCGGTGGTAAGTAAGTGCAAATAAATGCAGGACAGGATTCCAGGTGTCTGCCTGCCCCAGCTATTGACAGAAACCCAGAGCATTGCAGTTGTGTGTGTGTCTGACGCCTGATGTTTTCTCTTAGGTCGCTCAGATCGTGAAGCACGAGATGGAAAACGCCATCAAACTCTCGGTGAAACTGAATGTTAAACTGAAAATTGGCCCCAGCTGGGGAGACCTGCAGGACCTGGAGCTGTGACAATGCTGTGTGGCTCTCCCATGTGTGGGGAGGCAGAAGGCACCATGGACTGGGGAGGGCGAGGGCCTGTGATCACCTGCTGGCGGTGTGATCCTCCTGTGCTGTGTTCCTACTGGCAGCGTCATAAGCTGCCTTCGGAAACATGTGGTGGAACATGGTATGAACTCACCAAGCCAAACCCTCCAGAGCTCAGTCAGAGCACTGAAGCGTGTTTACAAAACTGTGAAATTATTAATTGTTAAAAGAAGGGTATTTAAATGAATTCTGTTAAAATGTGCTTGATCTTGTACAAACCCCCAAAGTCTAATGAATTTATTACATATGAAATGAGCTGCATGACTTTATTAAAACAAGGCACAAAGATAATTTGGCAGTTCTTGTGTGTAATTGTCTAGGGCAAAAAAAGTCATTGTGATTGCACTTGATGTAGAATTTTGCAGGCCTCTGCCAGGATTATCTTGTATTGGATTCTGCTGATGACACTGAGGTGCTGAAGTGGCTTTACAGCTGGCTGGATTTCTCACTGAGCAGCTGTGCAGTGTTCACAGCGAGTGGAACCTGTGTTTGGTTGGCCTCTGACTTTTAGAAAGCATTTTGGTGACTGCTGTAATTCATCCTGCTTCTGCCTTGCAGACTGGCCTCAAGAGGGATATTGTTTGGAGTCTCATAGAGTTAATACAAAATCACCAGCAGAAACATTTTAAAGAAAGAAGCTCAATGAATTGGTTAAAAACTTAATGGCAATGCGTATTTTTGTGAAGAAGAAAACCAGCTCGGTCTGGCCAGCTGACATGGCAGCCTTGATGGTGTTTGAGGTCTGGTGTGCTTGAGAGGAGTCTGTGCTGGGTGACCTGTGGCTCTTCATTCGGAGACCATTCTCCTAAGGAAGCCTCACACCTGCCTGTTGGCAGCCCCACTAAAACCTGCTCAGGTTTCCCCCACTCTTTGCCTCAGTGTCTTTGGCTCTGACCCTAGGATCAGGCAGAAAGTTTTCCTGGGAGTTTGGGCTTGTCAAGCTGAGCTGGGATCAGATCCTTCAAAAGAAGGGGCAAGGAAGGAGCTTGCGGGGAACTAATCTGCCACTATTTGGCATTATTCTCCCCACTAATACCTTCTGGTCTGGCTAAATCTCACATCACATGTTTTCATTTCCCTTCCAGACAGTTGTGATGGTTACACAAGTTCAGCTGCTTTTGTTGACTTCACACAGTGCCTGACCTTGAATTCTGTCCTTTTCATCGTCTAGCCCTTGTGTGTTACAATAAAGGGAGGACGAGTGCCTCCCCTCATCTTCCTTATGCCTCTAATTATTGTATCATGCCTTTTTTCTGCCGTTCCTCCCTAACGTAATCAATCTCCATCTTTCCATTCTTGCCTCCTGTGGGAAGTTTTCAAGCCCCTAATTATTCTTTCATTTCTGAACTTCTGCTGGCTCCTTTTTAAGCAGTGTACTTTTGAAGCTGCTTTTTCAGCCTGATCTGAGAGGATGCAGACTTGGCTTGCAGCAGCCTGAGAGGGGGCTCGAGCTCGTTAACTTCAAATGCGGCACTTTTGGCAGGGCCATTATCCCGACATCAGAAGTCCCTGGCACCGAGGGCTGGAGAACACAGGGAGTTTTCAAAGATGGTAACGGGGCCTCCTTACCAAAGGCTGCACCCCGGACTCTGATCCACCACCTGCCTCTTGTGCAGCAAAACGGACACCTGGTCCTGAGCTGGAGCCCCAGGTGGGGCTGCCTTGACTGCCCTGCTCAGCACTGTTTTGGCCTTCTTTTGCATTCTGTGTTCCACCTTACACTGAGATTTTTTTGTTTTCTTCCTGCCTGCTCTATGCCGTGGCTTTCTGCGACATCTGTCACCTGATGGCTGAACTCTTTATCATAGCACTGGTTTTTTCTTAGTTTATTAAAGCTTTTGTTATTAATAGATCTGAGCCATGGCACCCTGGTGCCTGACCATTTGTGTGCTCTGCCTGTGAAGATGCTGGCTTGGACTCATTATCAGTTCACACGGCCTGATGATTTCCTGTCCCTCGGTGTCCTGCGGTGACACACCTGTGCCGTATTTCAGGCCTCACTGGGGCTGCTGTCATTTGGGCTGCTTGTTCTTTGGCACATTACAATTTTTCCCTCCCACACACTGCCTTCAGAATTTCCAAAGGATGGATCTCACCCGTATTTCTCAGCAAGCTCTCTAGAAGGGGGTGGTGCTAATTAGTAAGGGGATTAACATGTACCCAAATTTATTTTGACTAACAAACTCAATGGGTTCATTTTAATTAAGCAGTAATTTGGAGCAAATGAGAAGAGGTAGCCACTGTGGCATTTGAGTTGTGTTACTAGGACTGGCTCTGAGCTGTTGGCTGGTTGCTGCTATTTACATTCCTCAGTTCTGATTAGACTTTAACTCTCAGTGGGACTGAGCAGTGGAAGCAGAAGAGGGCTTAGGTCAGGTAAGCAGAGGCACTGGCCAGAAGCGCAGGAAAGGGTATGTGTTGTTTTCTGAAGGTGGTAGAAGGAGCCTGGCTGCTCACATTACTTACCTATTTTTGCCTGTGGGCTCCTTTTCCCGCACCTCTGATGGGCTGAGGCCTGTGTTTAGGTGGAAATTGGGCGTTTTATTAATTCAGGACCCGATAACCAGAGTGCGGGTTAGGCTCGGTCTCCGTGTAGTCAGGATGGGATGCATCTGGTAGTGTTTGCTCTGTTCCTCAGCTTGTTTGTGTGTTTCTCCACAGTTTTTTTTTTTTTTGTTTGTGCTGGCACAGCCCGGGACAAGGACAGGTGAATGCTGCAGAAGGAGTAAGAGTTCTGTTTGCTAGAACTGTTGGCAGCCTTGTCCCTGGTGCACACAGAATTGCTACTGCAGCCTAGCACGTGCCCTGCACTGCCCTGGCCTGGCTCCTGCACCAGCAGGGGTGTGTGTGTCTGCCTGCCAAAAGAAATCTGCTTGGGATGTAGTCCTGGCAAACAGCTGTGGTCACTGGGAGTGCCTTGTCTTCACATGATGGGAACCTGCAGGACCCAGCTCCTCACAGGGAGAGGCCGTCCCCCGGAACTGCTGAGCAGCCCTGGTCTAGTTGGTTCCCATCTGCTCTCTGCTCAAAGTGACTCAAATTTGCCTTCAGCTGGCTACTGGTATGGGGCAGAACTTGCCCAGCCTTGGTAGCAGGAACTCACACCTCTGGTGTTCGCTGCAGCCTCCTGGTGCTTTTCCTCACGTGCAGACCACAAGCTTGTTTTGCCTGGGTCTTTCTGCTGCAGCTTTCCTTTTCTCCCTTGCTGCTGGAAGCAGTGACAGACAGGTGACAAATAATGACACTGGTAATCTGATCTGGTGTGATCCTTCTGCCTTTCTCCCATGCTGCTTGCATTTCATCAAGAGAGTTGTACATAGCTGCTGACAGGAGGGAGCTGGGAGCTCAGCACCTCTGGCTGACATTTAAGCTTCTCCTGGCAGAGCAATTCAGATGTGCTGCTGGGAAGTGCCCTGAGGTGAGCTCACTCCTGCCCTTGAGAGAGCTCAGCCTGTGGGTGACTGTGTTTACCCTGGAGTGGGAGTGACAGGAAGGGGGCTCTTGGCTGGCTGGGAAGGCCGGGTCCAAGGCTGGTAACATTCCCGGGGGCTGCTATGAGCTCCACGTGAGCTCCCTGCAATGGAGCATGGGAACAGAAGCTGGGATGTGAGTTCTGTCCTGGCGGGAGCTGCTGGAGGAAGGGAGGTGACCATCCCCACCCCAGCAACAACCAGGACTGCAATTTTTATATTCCTGAATGAGAAGCGTAAACTCCACTCAAAGGCTTTACACAAACCATGCACCTTTGAAATACTACAAAGAATCTAGGAATAGAGGTTGGAAAAAAAGAGATTACACCAACTAGTATCAATTCTTTCCTTTATTTTCTTTCCCTCTCTTTTGTGTTTTTTTTTTTTTGTTTGTTTGTTTGTTTTGTTTTTTGTTTGTTTGGGTTTTTTTTGGTTATTAGTGGGGGCTCGAAACAGCCTCACTTTAAGATGCTTTAGTCTCGTGATGCTGATTTGGGATACCTGTGGAAACAGGACATGGCTAGCACAGGAGCATGTGGTTCACCCCAGATCAGCCTTCGTTCTGAGAGACAGGTAATGACTCGTTAACAAACGACACACATACTCGGTCCACATTTCCTTGACACTGAATCTGAATATTTGTTGCTATTTAAAAAAGTACAATGTTTGATTTCTTGATTTAATCACAAAACAAAACACATGAATGGAAACACTCATTTACATGACTATTGCTTATACACCTAAGAGGAAGAGTTGACTACGAATGGCCACAGGCAGTTCCTTCGTGAGAGAGCGTGCTCTTACCAGACCCTTCCAAGGCAAGAAAACATTCAAGACTGAAATATGCTGTGCTTGAATTCACCTTTGGGCTATGGGAAAGGATGGATGGGGCAGGGCCCAGGCTATTTGAGGGGCATGATTAACCAAAAACTGGGGGTTTGCCTGTGCTACAACACACACAGGTTATATGTGAAGGAGGCCTGAGGTCAGATGCAGCTCTCAAGCCCCAGTGGTTTCTATTGGAAAAGAAAAAAGGTTTCTATGCCCACCTGCATTACAATGCCCACGCTGTAGTGCAAAAGAGATTCTGGAAAAGGAGTATAAACAGTTTTAGAGGCGGGTTTATGTGATAATTGTATACAATACATGTAGTAAATGGAGTATTTTTGTTACACATTTTTGTAACAATCCTGGTACTGTAGGGAATGATTAATTGATGTAGATAGTTGAACTGTAGAACTGTAAAAAACTTAAAACCTCCCCCCCGGTAATAACAGAAAACAAAACCTGATTCTCAAAATTTCAATTGTCATGTCTTTTAATTAAAGATTTGCAACTGAAGTTAAAGCTCTAGGAATGGATTTAATTTTTTTATTAATAAATAAAGTAGCTTGTACTTCATTGAAGACTTGCCAACTCTGCAGACTGATAAATAATCTAATTTAATGCATTTTCTCTGTCTATCTACAGCACTAGACATAAGATTACAAACATCTGGTCAAACCCAAAGGTGTGTGTGCTGTTGGAAGTTGTGTATCTGGTTTTGGATGTGATTGTGACAGAGCTCCTGGAGAGAAGAATGTGAGGGAACAAGGCATCTAAATGAACAAACAGCATTTTAAACTGAACTAATATTTCCAGCCAATCTGGCCTGGTGTAGCTGAGGATTGCGAGGCTGAAGATACATCTGAGCTTAGGATTTTGCTTGAGGTGGTGCTGTCTGAGTGGGAGAGGTGAAAGCACAGAAAGATTTCAACATCCAGTGACAGCCAATGTCCTTGATTTTCCTCCAGCCAGTCCCAGTCCTACAGTCTTTCTCAGAGTCAGATGCTGTGCTCCTTGCTGGGAATGCTGCAGCTTCATGCCTGTCACTGACAGCCTTGAGCAGCGTTCAGGGCAAGCCTTGCAAAAATCCCACACTCCCCCTCATTTCACAATAAATCATCCAGGCAAGAGTTTTTCCTCCCTCACTGAACTTTTTAAGTGATGGGTTTTTTCCACATACATGGTAAATCTTGATAGAAAGCATTTAACAGTGTGCACTAACAAACTTATACAACATATACATTACATATATATATTATATATATAGAATGTTCTATATACAAACATATACAACTTTTTAGATCTCTACAGACTACAAGAAAATTGATAATTATAGTCACAAGTGGTGAACTTAACAGAAATAGTAATTGGTAACTGTCTGGAAATATGTAAAATATGTAAGAGTGGAAAGCTGTGACCTGATGGGGAGTACCAGAGAAAAGTTGCTTAAAAGTTTAGTATTAAAAATTGTAAGTTTGAGGGCTGCTAAATTCTCATTTCTCTGTTGCATAAAAATGCAAATGGAAATCCACTGGCAGGTTTTTTTTACCCTGGTGTTAAACTAGAGACTGTTAGCAGCCACAGTCAGTCGGGCCTTGTGTAAAAGACTTGTTGAGGACACTTTTCTCTCTGGGTGAGCTGCAGTGCTCGGCAGTTAAAAGTTGCTCTTAAATTTCCGTCAAAGTTCCCATGATTCCAATCAGCCTGTGGGGCTGCTTCTGACTGCCACACACCAGGGCAGAATGGAAAATAAGCTGGCTGCTGGACAGTTTGAATACTGCCCCAAATGATTTTGTTGCTCAGAGACCAGTGGGTTTGGCTTACAGGCCAGAGCACAGGCCCGCTGAATACAGGTTTAAGCTGAAGATCAAATTGCTGTAATGTTCTCCTTTATTTCTCATTCTCAGTGCCTGCTTAGAGCAGTGCTTCCTCACAGACACAAGTGGTCACTTCTGTGACCCAGCCACTGGAAGGAATTCCCCAACCCAGCTCCTGCTGGCGTCAGAGTGGCAAGTTTGGCATATCCTTACACACACACACACAGAAAAATCCTCTTGGGGCATGGACAACTCCAATTCCTTAGCTCTCAGCAGAAATTCCCCAGGCATTGCTCAGGCTTCTACCTTTTTCCTCACAAGTTATCTACAGTTCTGACAACATAGAGCAGTTTCTCCTGTGCCAGAGAAACTTGTGGAGTCTCATTCCCAGCTGAGCTAGACCTGTCAGGGCCATCATTTTGATTTTGCTTGCCTACAGCAAAATGTAAAATTCCTGTAAATCATGAAATTCTGTAGTGCTACAATGGGAATTTAAAACTTAACGCCTCAAATCTCTTCCAACCCTTTAACCTGTGCAGTGGAGCAATTGTGAGGCCAGACTTTCTGGATGGTACAACCTCCTGGGCTGTATTTTATTGTAGGTAAAGGAAGGAGATGGAAAAGACATCTTTGAGAGGGATCATCTGAACACTGTGAAGATACAAACACTGGTGAAGTTAAAGTCTAGTTGGGAGTGGGATGGTGCCTGTCTCCATCAGTGTCCATCAGCATTCCTTGAAGGGACAGAGGACATTACTCTTCTTTAACAGAAAAAATTTAAAGCCTGTTTTTCCAGCTTTTCCTTACTTTCTTTTTTCTAATTTGAAACTATGTCCAGGCACATGAAAACAAGCCTTCAGTTGCCTTGTTTCCAAACCCATCTTGGAAAAATTTCTAACCTAAGAACTGGCCTGTGTGGCAGTGAGTCTCTTGTAGGTTAAGGTGAAGCATTCTTATGGACAGGCAATAAATCCACTCTTCTGTGGCTGCAGGTTGCAGTCTTCTGCAGCATTCACTGCAAAAACCAAACAGGCCACTTTGAAGCAGAAGCAAATTACTTGTAGCAGTGTGAGCAGAGAATAAATTGCCACTCACCCATGGTGTCACTTTATATATGTGTTATGTATGTATGTTGACAATGGTTTTCCATGCTCCTCCCTGGCCCATTGTGTGGTGTTGCTGCTCTAATCCCTCTCTCTCTCTCTCTCAGGTTTTGGGGGGGTTTTTGTGCAGGTCCCCTCTCATAATTCCAGCTGAGCACTTGTGAGCAGTGTTTGACAGGATTGTGGTTTCCCATCTTGCCTTTCCTTACTTGAAGAAATGGTTTCCAAAGCTGGTTTTCTATTCCTGCCTACTGGGAAATAAGGCAACCAAGTGGTACAGACTCCATGGGGATGAGAAGTGCCACGGCCCCCTTCAAGGACAACAGATGAATGTAGAGCACATTTTTAAAAGTATAGATTAGGATGATGTGTCATGTACTCTGAATTGCAAATAAACCATCTATGCACTGTCCTAATTACCTTTTTAGATAGTGCCTGTCCAGCTACCTGCAAAATCTTTAAATTTTGGGCATAGAATTTTGAATTTATTTATTCTTCTAGTAGGAGTTAAAGAGCACTGATTGTGAGCAAGGTTTTTTCAAGGGAAATAAACAGCAGATAAGAAAATGCAGCTCAACTCATTTTTATGTGGAGAACAGTAGCAAACATGCTTGAAATGTACTGGCTTTTATAATGTCACTTTTAAAAAATAAAGATTTTTGTTATTTAAGGTGTTTTTTCTTTTTTTTTTTTTTGCTCAGAATAGAAATAAATTCCATTTTTCTTCGGTCACAACATGCTTCCTTTTTCTCTTTTTTTTTTTTTTTAAGATGGCAATTAGTCATGCAAAGTTTTATAAGTGCATTAACATTCGAGTTTGTACAGAATATTTTTAACCAGATGCACTCCCCACAGTTCATACCTACAGCTTCTGAAAACCTACATGCCACAGTGATGGTTGAGTTCCTTTTGGGAAAAAATTGGCCACCCCATGAGCCAGCTGTTGGAAAGACTCTCATGATTCCAGCTTCCGTCTCACGGTCTGAAAAATTTCTCCTTGATGTCCACTGTGATGAATCCAATAATAGTAACAGGAAAACATCTTTTAGGAGAAAAAACTGTCTCTGGCCAGTGACTGGTAGATTTGGGAATAAAGGTTGCTTCCCTGAACAGTGTTCTTAATAAAGCCACAAGCAGCTTCTTTGAAAGTCTAAAACTGGTACCACTTTTTGTCCTTGTATTTGAGCATCACCTACAGAGATGGGAAAAAAACCAAACAAATGGCAATCAAACACTGTCCAGCATATAAGAGACCACACATGACCTAGGCCCATTAACTGTCAAACTTCAGAATTAATAAAGGAAGAACAATGCAATACTTCACTAACAGTGTCAGCAGGTCTTGAGTCCACTGAGATCTCATATTTAATTTCATAGTTATTACATTAAAAAGGTGTTACCTGTTATTGCTGTTTTTTAGAAGATTTTTCCTGAGGAGCTTTAACTACTTTTCTTCTTCAAAAATTAAAGGAACTTGCTTTCTATAGGAATAAAAAGACACTTACCTATGGAGCATAGTAGATATGCCCTGAATATATAAACTTCTTGCATTTCAGGGCACGTTCTTTCTGCCTCACACTTACAAAAGCCAATAAAAATGTAAAGGTCTTGTCCGGAGATGTGATGCACATTAAATGAAAAATGTGCATTTTGGGAAGTATGCTTTGATGTTGTTTTATCTTCAAGAAAAATCACTTTAGTTTTCCCAGTCTTAACAGCGTGGGATGGAAAACCTTTCCATTTCCAGCTCCAAGCACAGAAGCTATTCCTATTCCTGGCAAGGCCTACTCTATATAAGTGCACCACAGGGCTGCACTAGTAATGTTCTCCTCTCCCCAGTAAGATCTGTAAAGGTTCCTATACACACATCCACCTACCTGTTTTCTGCCCTACTGCATGGATGTGCTGCATTAAGTGGCTTAAAAAAAACCAAATCATAACAAATTAGTGAGAAAGGCAAGATGAGAAGTGCTGTGTTCTAAATTCAGAGGCTAACAATGGATGCTCATTTCTGGAAACGTGAAAGGAAGGGGTGTGCAATGGCAGTTTATTTTTGGCATTCTGATAGTCTGGGAGCAGGAAGAATGCTGTGCCAGTTGACATGAGCACACCTCCAACACCATGACTGGGTGAAGGGAGAGAAGGACACTTGGCTTTCCCAAAGGGAAGGGTTGCAGGGTTGGCAGTTCCCAGTTGCAGGGTGTGGGTGCCAGGGCTCCTACCTCGTGTGCATGTTTGGAAAACGCCTCGGCGCTGGCCATCATGCTGGCAGTCCTTTCATCCAGCTCGCCCAGCTTCTGTCCCCTCTCGTCCAGGGCGATGCGTGCGCGAGTCAGGTCCCCAATGACCCCGCCCGCGGCTCCTCTCACGCCTTCAATCCCGCCTGATCCAGGGATGTGCTGGGCAAGGCTGCGAGAGGCTTTTCCTGCCGTGGCCTCGCCAACTGCAAAGGGGAAAAGGACAGACAGACAGACAGACAGACAGGGATGAGCTCCTGGCCTGGCTCTGTCAGTGCTCCTCAGCCTCGAGCTGCAGCCTTGCAGCAGGGATGCCATTCGACGGGCACGTGTGGAAGACTTTGCTCTGTCACCATCACATCTGCAGTGCAGCCGTGTGCCCCCCACTCAGCTGATCAAAAGAAGCTGCCAAGGTGAAGGAACTATGGAATGGCAGACAAGGACCCTCCCCTTCCTCCACTCAGTCAACTTTCTCTTTTCATCAATCACCTACATCTTGTGTACTACTCCATTCCTAGATGACGAGGGCAGGGGATCTCAAGAATGACTTTCTGCCAAAAAAACCCTGAACAAGAAATTACTCACAAAGCTCCTCTCTGTCAAAAGCTTGTCCGCTTCCCCCAAAAAGTCCTTTGAGAAAGCCTCTGTTTTGGGCTTCTGGTGTTTCCACAGGAGTAAACAAATCCCCAAGCATGTCCTAGTAAAGCCAGAAAAAATCCATGTAAAAGGTTCGTGAGGTGACAGCAGTTCTAGGTGTTTTCTTGATTTGCATTAACAAGCCACATGCACTGGCTCTAACCAACTTGTAAGAGTCTGTGGTGTGAACAGTATGGTGTAGGTAATATTTGTGTATTCTGACAAATGCTTGGGCTAACTAGACTCTGCTTTCAAAGAGACTTGGTTTGTCACTGCCCAGCCCTGTGTTCGTTACCAGAGGAAAAAAAAAATGCAGTTAATACAGGATGGAAATACCAGTGATAAGGTCACATTTTGCTTAGAAACAGCAGAGGTGACACTGTAATTGAATAAACAATTTGTTGTGTATCATGTATTTTGCTTTAGTGATTACCTAGCCAGGCTGGGCAGTTACTCTGCTTTCTTTTTATAGCACACCTGAGCTCAGTGCTTGCCAGCAATTCAGAGTTTGGTGGTTTGTAATTTAGTTGATTTTTTTCTTTTTAAACAAAATCCATTACCTTCCATACAACCTTCCCCCACCCCATGAGTGTGCCATCAGCAATGATAAATAAGCACATCTGCTGAAGGCTCTGCTCTGGTGCCACATCTTGGAGCAGTCGCCCCAAACAAATCTCAGGCTTGGGTTTATTTGCAGCAGTACCAGGAAAAGACAGCTCTCTGGAATAAAACTGATGGGGAAAGTGTGCAGTCCCACACTTTAGTGTTTGAAACCAGTGGGGCTGTGTGCCCTGGGAACAGTTTCTGCCCTGTTGCTCAGCTCTGTGTTTGCTCAGCCAAGCCTCAGCAGGCAGATACAGCTGCTGTGCTGCACAGAGCACTCGCTCCTGGGGGCTGAGTGCGAGGACAGCGCTGTGACTCACAGCCACTGCTCCTCTGCACAGTCACCTGCTCTGGGGAGAAAAATTACTGCAGCCCTTGGAGCCTAAGTGGAGCTCTCCTGCAGCCCAGCTTTGTTTTCCCAGGTTGCAGGTGATGCTGGGTCATCTGCTTCCTGTACACACAGAATGACCATGCAAACCTTTTTTTGCATAAAAGCCAAGATAAAAGCAGCCATAGTCTGGCAGTACAGAGAAGCAAGGGCTGTGTTTCCCTTTGCTTGGTAGTTGCATGATGCTGTTAAGGCTGGTAAAAAAAATTAAATCTAGCTTGTAACAGCCTCTCGCTGTAGGTCCATAGTCTAAGATACATTGGTCAAACCTTTTCATTATTTTAAAATTGGCTCCTTGCAAAATAATCTCCTCTCTGGTGCATAAAAGCTGGTGTGTAACGCTCGCTCCTCATGGTGCCTTTTCAGACTTGAGACAGACAGTGCTGTGATGTGAGTTGAGCAGCTCAGCACATGTTATTCCCTAGGGCATAATGAGTGCTGGCAGGACCATTTCTTTTATACTTCCATTCTAGTTCACTGCCAATTACATAACCCAGAACTTATTCCCCCTCTTTTTTTTTTTTTTCATTTTATTACTCATGTTTCTCCCTGTAACCTCTCACAATTCCTTCTCTTCAGTAAGACATTTTCATTTGCATGTTCACTGTAAAACAACCGAACCAAACCAGCCCATATCTAACATTGTAAAGACTTTTTGCACAGGTGCAGGTGACAGTTCATGAAAAAGCCCAAAGAACAACAGAGCTGCTGACCTCTCTCTGTTGCTTTGGCATCATTCAGTCAGGGCAAGTGGAGAGGAACAGATCCGTCCTGCCCCTGCAGCACTGTCCTCATCAGTGCCAATTTACCGCTGATGAGTGAGGCCACCACCCCTCCCACACACGGGCACCAGAGTGAGGTGTGAGCCCTACCTGCAGGTTGTCACACATCTCCTGGCTGTACGTCAGGCGCTGGATCTCTGTGGGAGAGCTCAGGTACAACGCCTGCCCTTCATTAGTGAAACAAAAGGTCCGTGCTATCCTCATGTCTGTGACAGGCAAGTAGTTGATGTCCAGCAGCGGGCGAAGGCTGGGCAAGCTGAGGAGAAGCAGATTCCCAGGTTAGTCGCCAGCTGCCACACATGGTACACCTGCTCTGTGCCTGCATTTTAAACCAACACTTCAGTTTATGCTTTTCATAATTGCAACAGTTTAAGTGCAGCTCTAAGCTGAAAAATTCTGCCATAAAAATGCTGTCTTCCCATCATATTCTGTTTGCTTGCATGGCGAAGTTTCAGCTTCCTTGCCTCCACGGCCCTAAGGCTTCTGCTACTGTCTGGATATGGGATGTGCATGTGGCATGGTACGGCTTGTGCCACATGGCTGGGTAGTTTGCAGGGCAAGGACTGCATGGACACTTGCAGGAAACGGCCTGGCAGGGCCCTGCTTCTACCTTGTGGACAAAGGCTCCAGCATTGCCTTTGCTGCCCTCCAGCTTCCCGTGGTTTGTTGTTTTGGACAATACTTTCCAAAATTTAAATGGCCTGACAGGGAAATGGGGTGCAGCAAGGTGTGGGTACAACTAGAGGGCTACTGCACAGGCAGCTCCCTAGGGAAGGGGACAAGGAAGGGAAACCAAGTACTCTGAACAGAAAATCTTCAGAAATGGCAGCAGTGGGACTTGGTACTTCACACAGGATAAACAGTACCCTTTCTATGGCTGAGTTCAATGCTTCTCTACACCTGACCCACCATAACTGAGCAAAATTATCAGGGTTTTCTTTTATCACAATTAAAAATCACCAGCCATCAACTCTAACAGGTAGGGGATTACTAGAAAAAAAAAAAGGAGCTTGCTTTGTTGTGCACCTGTCTGCCTTAACTCCCCACCTGGAGGCAGCCCAAGGAACAAGTATGGCTGCATCAAGGCAGGGAATTAAACGCACCCACCAGGGAGTTAATGCAGAGCATCAGGCACTCTGGAGCAAACACAAGTGGAATATGACAGCACTGTGCCACCTCTTTGCTTAGTTTTGCCACAAGATTAGTTAGATAAGTACCTCAGTGTCATGATGTGCCCATTGGCACAAAAGCACGCCAGACAGACGCTGTTACAGAGGGTGACCACATCTGCTCGCAATAAAAAGGACGTTTCGGTGATGTTGTGCACATAAAGACATGTTTGGGAAGGCAATGAGAAGACTTTGGCTTGTTTTTCTGAACAAATGACTGCAAATTGATGATCACCCATATCCTGGGAGGAGGAAGGGGAATGCATGACAAGTTTCCTTTTCCTTGTTTTGTCACCGTCATCAGCACTGTGTGGATCCCTCCATACTTCATAGGGCCGATGTGTCAGTGTCCCCATGCAGTCCAAGCACGCGAAGGTCAGCACGGCTCCCTTCAGTGTCAGGACGGTGCCTGCAGAACAGAATTTCCTCTCACTGGCACTGGCACCACCACCAGACTGGCTGTCAGCACAGCACAGCTGACACGCAGCTTTTGTTAACACAGCACACACATTAATCCAGCCAAGGTGACAAGGCTTGCTTGCTCAGTTCTTTCTGGCCACACGAGATGGTGAACAAACAGCCTGCCACTACTGGAAAAGTCTCGGGCAGCTGATATCTATAATAATGGATATAATACATGCTGTTGAAGATGGCCTGTTGTTTATCTCTACATTATACTCATAGAATACTTACTCCTCAGCAGTAAAATTGCTCCAAGTCTAGTGACTTTCCACCATTGTTTTTCTAAAACTGGGCATGGGAAACCTCTGTTCCTGTGCATTCTCCATTTTTCGTCCATTTTTTAAGCACATACTGCCTCTCCTCAGACCTGACCTCTCAGCCCTCTGTTCTCTCTGCTACACCATCTGTCACTCACTCAGCCAAGGATCTCTCCTGGTACAGCAACCTGCCAACATTTTTGTTTCCTTTCCTGAACTCCCTTCTGCTTCTCTGCAGCTTTCTGATACTAAGACAGTCAAACTGTTCACAGAATCCCAGACAGAATTGTAAACAGGACTGTAATTTCACAATATGAAGGAACTCTGCTAATTTCCCCGTCCTCACAAGAAACATGTAACTTTGCCCGCTACACAAGACAATCTTTGGAACTAACACAACCAAAGTGTCTCAGTCCATGAAGTTGTTGGTCCCTCATGAACATCTTTACCTGTGTGCCCTCCACTCAGTGAGTGACCATTGCTTGATTTTTTGAGACATTTCTGCCCAAAAGGCTGTACAAAATCACAGTTATTGCCCCGTTGTACCAAGACAGATAAAAAGCAGGAAGAGAGCTGCACTCTCACCACTTGGTGACACCATGACTGGCTCTGACTGCCGTAAGTCGTCACTAGCAGGCAGATTAAGGGAGAGGATTATGACCATTCCGAGGCCTGTTCCGACCCAGAGACAGGAGGAGACAGCAGAGTCGTTCTTCCGGGCAAAGGACTCCATGAAGTACAAAGCTGTGATTGCCTCCTTTGAGTCCCTGTCGATACTGGACACGCTGGAGCTTCGGGAACGGCTGAAGGAGTTCTCCCTATTTTCTGCACAAATAAATATAAGGAAACAGGCATAAAATGGTGTTCCAGGAACAAGCACAAGCCTGCAGCAAACACAAACTCCCTGTAGAGTACCGAAAGTAAAGTTTTCTTAACCTGAGCAAACATTCTGACACTAGCATGATACCAGCTTGGTGCCAGCGTATAAATAAGTGTGGAAAATGCTGTCAGACCTCATCAGTTACATCTGCATTAGAAATAGCTGCCTATTATGGAGATCAGCATAGACTAATTAGAATTTACAACACCCTTAGCTCAAAGGACTTGTTCTAAATAGAACAAAATAATTTTAGGCCCATATGTTACCAATGCATTTAGAATTAATCCATGTATCTCATTGCTGCAGGACATGAAGGGAGATGCCATTAGCAGCTTCAGAGCATGTGTCCCCTGCTCTGCTCTTGTTGCCATCACTAGGACGTTCTAGCACTGCATTCACAGCCATCGTTTATTGTGAAGATATTAATAACTGCTCCCTGGGGAAAAGACACCCATTGCTGAACTGAATCCCTTATCCAAAACGTCTCAGGGTACAAATCCACGCTGGCTTCCCAGGGAGAGAAGTGAGAAACCTGCTCTGTGCCCTTGGCAACAACTGCAGAGTGAGCTGGCACTGCCCGAGCTTTAGCACGCAGCATTGAGAGCCAGCTGGAGACAGAGCTGTGCTCTGCCCACTGCAAGTGCACAGGTACAGAGACTCTCTCTCAGCTTTTCAGAGAGAGGTAACAATGAACAGGCCAAGGATCTCTGCTTTGCTTTGCCTAGTGCCAGGCAGGAAGCACAAAGCTGTGTGAGGGAGCTTCTGGCATCAGCAGGAACATTGGAGGCTATAAAGCACAGTGGGCTGAAGAGCTACTGAAGAGTCAAGGAGCCAGAGGGAAGATGGGAGTAGGGCTGGCTGCTGGCACAGCCTTTGCAAAACAGCTTGTGCCAGTGCTGCTGTTTATCAACTTGTAGTCAAAAATGGGATCAGATTTTTGGAAACTCCCATGCTCTTTTCCAACAGTAATAACTGGAAGTGGAGAAATAGTTGAAGGTACTGGATCTGAAGTAAAGGTCTTGCTTCTGAATCTATCATTATGAAGCAGATTTGTACCTGGTTGGAAATTGTCCTTTGTATAGCTCAGAAGAAAGTCATCTCTTCAGAGCCAACAGAAGTGTCTAAAAAGAGGAATACTTTCTGCCATGGTTGAAGAATAAAATTAGAAAATTACTTTCTCACATACTCCAGCTTAAAACTGAGCTAATCCTCACACTGTATACATGGTTCCTGTGCTCCACCAGAGCAGCAGCTTTGCCAGTGAATCTCTTCCTCAGACAACAAACTGCAGCATTGTGTTCCCCTGCCCAGATGCCTCAGTGCAAAGTCATCCCTACACTGCAGCTCCTGGGGAAGACTGGAGAGAACCAGGGCAAGGCACTGCTGGAACCACACCAAGTGTTTCTGCATGTGCTACTGCCTTAAGTGTCGGCACACAGGGATGGGGCAGATTCTCCTGCTACTCTTTCACACCTAGGCCACCTTCTGTCCTTTGAGGGCTTCTGCAACTTGTCAAAGAGGAGTTTCACAGAACAGCTGTCCCTGGCACTTCAGTTCCACTCTCATGGAAAGTAGCTTCTATCTACTTGAACTTCCGAGCACTGCCCTCGCCCCGTTCCCACTTTCATGTAGGCACCGTTGTAGCTCTCTAGTTCTGTCTCAGCACTGCTCCATGTAGCTGCACAAAGTGGGATTGTTGGCACATCTACAAACACAGCTGCTAATACCTCGAGAATTAGTGTCTCCCGTAACCCCAGGCACTTTCTGTCCTCCTGCAGGGAACTAGTTGGCCCAGCTCCTTCCTAAGCACTGACAGCTGCCAGGTAAAGAAAGGAAGACAGTAATTTCAAGGCAGAGATCATCAGGGCTCCATATATATATATAATTTTTTTTTTCTCCCAAAAGGTACCTAATCTTTAATAAAAATGCTATTATGTAATTAATCTTCTCCTTAACAGGTGCATTAATATCACAGTCATATAAAATTCAAATATGGTGGTGCTCAAGCTAAGAAAGATGTTGAAAGGACAAATGCAGTTAGTGTAGGCGACATACACAGAACTTAAAATATATGATGTGCCATTTGCATGTGTCATCAAAGCTTTCTCCCTCCCTAAATTAACAAGAAATGTTCCTCACTCCTGTGCAGTACAGTTAACTAATACATCTCTGCAAAACTGACACTAACAGATCTAATCTTTAGGACACTTCTGGGAACATACTGTGCCATTCTCTATTAAATACACTACTCAAACAAAAATTCTAAAGATCAGCAAGACATATGCCAAAACTTGATGTCATTAAACATATCTGAACAGCAAAGTCTGCAATTGCTAAGTGACTTTACAGGCTAGCTCTAAAGCAAGGTAGACATCTCTCCTCTTCCTAGATTTCAGGATAAAATTTAGTAAAGTCTTGTTCCCTGGGACTCCTTTCTCAAAGAGCTTCTGCCCCAAATTCTTTATCTAGAAAGCACTCCACTGTATCCTGGAGAAACACAAAAGCACTTTCCTTGGGAAATTTAAAAAACTTGCCAAATCCTTTGCTAGTGTGATTGCTATGTCTTAAAATGGCATCCTGTCTTCTCAAAGCTGACCTGCCAGTCTGTTGCAGTCCTTAACCCAACCGCCATATTCCAGGTTTTCTGTTGTATTTTCCTTTCCTTGCTCTGCATGATGGGTGTAGAAAGAATGTCAGCTACAACATCTTTCTGCAGGTGAACTAGGACCACTTCCTTGTAAAGCAGGTCAAAGATGATTTGGACTCTGCTTCAGCGAAGGGACAGGACATTCACCTGTGAAAAGCTCCTCAGAAGTTTCCATCTTCTCCTCCTCTGGAGAACATCCTGCTGCATGGCACTGTCTTGTAAATGTGCTCCTGTCTCTAAACTGCCTCCTGCTTTGAGGAAGCCCAGTATTCCCTTTTCTCTGAGAGGCACATATCCAACTCCCAGGATCCACTAGCTCCCACACAGCCCCTCAGACCACTAGGTCCTTTTTCCTCTTCCTCTCACACACCTGGATTTCTTGGCTCTTCTTTTCTCCTACATGGGTCTCCAGGCTGTTTCTGCAGCTGGCAGCAGAGAGCACCATCAGAAGGATCCAGTGGCCCCTAAGAGCTAACTAGTGACTAATTTGGGAGATGCTGGGTCGAATGATGAACAGCTCTGAGCATTATGACCTGTAGCCAGTGCATTTCAAAAAGCTGCATTCCATGGGTTAAGGCCACACAAAATAAACACCACTGCCGTCCTAAGAGTAGCCCTGCTTTCTTCAAAAGGTTTTCATTCAGCACCATCCTATGCATAGTTTGGGTTAATGAACTGCAGGTGGAAACTCAGGAACCAACTTCCTTTGTGACACTGGACTGGTTGCTAAATTCGGGTGATGAGCCAGCAGCATACAAACAGAAGCTTTAGGACTTAAAAGCAACCAAAACCCCTAGAACTTGCTTCCCACCTCACAGGAAAACACACAGGACACTTCAGTGCACACACAGGTTAAAAAGGAAGCCGGTGCTTTTGAGCCTTCCCTTTGTCCATCTGTGTGCGAGCCGTGCAGTGCTGCTCATCGTGTCAGGATGTACAGATTCCATGTAAGTGCTGGAGCTCTGGGAATGCAGCCCATTGCCATAAAGGCACAAGCACTGCAAAAGGACAGGAACAACTGAGCCAAACATCATCATGACATTTATACAAAAGCAGCCCTGAGCAGTTTGTCCCAGCCCCTTCCTTGCCGGACAGAGTGTCCTGCTGCAGTGCACTGGTGTCCAGGGGAAGATTTAATTTAGGGTTTGGGGGTTTTCTGAGAATTTAAAAGATAATTTGATTAAATGATTCCATGTTTTTCAACTGCCACCTGTACAGAGCAGAGACTGCAGGGATTTTTTTTTCCTTTGAAATTCCTTTTGCTTAGCAGAAGTAAAGCCAGAATTGCCTCCCTTTCCCATGGAATTAAAAAACCCCCACATGTATGCCATGTTCAGGGGAATGTTCTGACTTGTCTATTCTCAGCTTCAGCAAAAGCTTTGTAAGGGGAACACATCCTCATCTATTGTATCTTCCAGAAAATTATTACCGGGATTTTTATAAAACAGTGGAATTAGGACTAACATAGAAGCATAAAGTGATTTTCTTTATGAAGTTAGGAATCAGGAAAATAGAAGTATCACTTGTTATGAGGAAGGAAAAAAACCCAAACCTACCAGTGACAAAGATCAACATTTTCATTGCAAATATTTATATTCATTACTGTAGAGTTTTGCAATTGATTGTCAGTGTCTTGGATGCTATTTATAGGTCCTTTCCTGGTTTTAAAGTAATGAGTAATTGATCTGCTTATGAAATATATACAAAAGTTGACCTTTTTGACATGGAAATCGATATATTCTGAAAAAAAGAGAAAAGTTGAATGGTTTATATTCTCCTCACTTGAAGAACTCAAAGTTTTAATCCCAAACACCTGACCTAAGAGAAACCAATGGAACTATTTAAAACATTTGCCAGTTTGAGAACATCATCTTAAATTTAAAGACAAATCTGTCACTTTCAAAATTATGTAGTCAGGAAAGCATGCAAAGCTCTGAATGTCAGTGGAAATACACAGTAAAGGAATTATACTTCCAAAGTGAATTTGTGCACAGTAACATCATAGAGACACAGAGACCAAACCATGGCACTGATGGCAATGCTTCAGCAACAGAGAGGGGAAAAGGGCAGGAAGTAACACACATTTAGGAACACTGCACGTTTGCTTGGCAGTAAAACCAACATTTTAACAGCACCACTCTAAAGCTGCATTCCACATAAAGCAATTCACTAGAAAGCAGCAGAAGTTGTCTTAAGCACAAACAATGTGCTAATAACCTGGATTTTTACTGTGAATTATTTCCTACCAGATTGAGTTAAGTAAGTTTCCCTAAAAAGATGCTGTGGATATGCAGCTCGCAGAGCATTCCAGCCATGGTGGCTGTGTCTGCGCTCTCATGGAGCTCACAGCTGCGGGATGCTCGACTCTCCCTGGAGAAAGTTCTGAAATGGATTGCCCTGAAGTTGCTACAATTAAGGCACTGTAACCTGAAAGGTTTCATGGAATTCCCACTGATGCAAGACTGATGGAAATGATGGCAAACAAAGGTTTGAAAGAGAAAATAGATTCAAGGCAGCAGACCTGGACCTTTACTTTGATATTTCTGGAATACAGTAAAGTTCAGGCTTATGCTTTAGTTCAGCAAGTTTTAAAAACAGAAGGGAACTGTCAGGGCAGAACTATTCTTTGTGTTGAAAAGGAAGTAGAAATTATTTCTATAAAAATGCAAAAGATCTTTGCAGTAAGAATCCATCAAACTTCCATATTTAATTGTATGAATCACTTCCCTTGACTTACACAAGCAAACTGTCTTCACATTAACATCACTAAGAGCTCAATTTGGGCATAGTTTATATGCTTGGACCTAGGTTTTTTAATCGAAGACATCACAATTCTCTAGAACTTAAGCCCCAACCTGAACTATCCATTCTGCTGAAGCATCTTTCATAACACTGAGGATTCAGGAAAGAACAACTTGTGTAACTCTCATACATGGAAGTACCCAAGGAAAAGGTGCAGACAAAAGGCATCATGGAAGATGATGAAGCCATGGCACAGCAACATCTCTGCCTCCACACCTTTCTCACCTGGGCCACCCATGATGCTGGGGACCTCAGCCTCCTCCCCAGGCTGCCATTGGGGTGAAAGTTCAGAGATCCGCAAAATCTGGACCTCCAGGGGCACTGGGAGTGGAAGAGGCAGGCCAAGGGAAGTGACCATGCCTGTAGCAAAACACTTTGTGTTGATCTGAAGCGATGGCTAGCAAGGAAAAAATGCTAAATTTGAGTATGCAGTGCATAACTTACCCTCAAATTCAACATGCCTAAAGTCCAGTGTGAAATTTGTTTCACCTGGTTTCAAATAATCATTTAAATTAAAACTGACTCAACATTCAGTGACTGTAAGAACGACAACATTTTCGTTGAGTTGGTTGTTCTAAAAACAAGGAAAACTTGCAGATTCTCATAACAAATCAAGTTGGTCCTAGCAGAACCTAACAGAAAATGTACTCCAAGGAAAAACCGAACATGAACTGCATCTAGCACAACAGAGTTGGAATTCATGCACCAGCAGCTCACATGCATCTATGCAAGGCTCTTCTTCCATTTCTTCTCTCCTTTCCTAGCCATCAGACATGCTCTTTCACAAGGCACTTCACTTCTTCAACAACCTCCTCCCACTCCTTTTTCCAGGGACACAGAGCATTGCAAGCTCTGTCGTAACCAGATTGCGGCAGACACACACTTGAGCTCCATTTAAACCTCTGAGAGAAACCAGTGGTTCTCTCTGATAAAGATTATGATTCACTCTAAATGATGACAGCAGCTCTGGCTTTGTGCAGTCTGGTGACTGTAGAGCTCAGCAGAGAACTGGGGACTGGGGTACAGATCAGCCTAAGAGGACTGACCCATCCATCCACCCATCCACCCATCCATCCATCCATCCATCCATCCATCCATCCATCCATCCATCCATCCATCCATCCATCCCTCCTGCATTGGTGGCCTTAAGGTATAAAGAGGACCATTCTTCATGTCTCTCCTGGAAGCTGAGCCCCTCATAGTTAGGACACTCACCTCAGAGGTCAAGCCTCAGGTTTCTGGCCCTTCTGNATTGGTGGCCTTAAGGTATAAAGAGGACCATTCTTCATGTCTCTCCTGGAAGCTGAGCCCCTCATAGTTAGGACACTCACCTCAGAGGTCAAGCCTCAGGTTTCTGGCCCTTCTGGTCCTATTTTTTATTTACTGTGGACCTAATACAAAATACTAATGTGTTGTAGGGAACTTGAACCCCACTGATATGATCTAGAAACTGGGCTCCCTCTTGCGAGAACAACCTACTCCTTGTGCATGTCCCCTAGCAGACTTCCTGAGCAAGGGGCAGGCCCCAGCTATTTGCTTAAGACATCCACTCTCAGAAGCACTCTCCCACTTCATCCTACAGAGATGGATTGAGGTAGGAGGACTGAATTGTCCCCTTACTCTCAGGACCAGCTGCCATTATTTCTGGTGCATCTGTTTCACAGCCAGACCGACCTTTGACCCTTGCTCACCTTTAAAATATCTCCACATCTCCTTTCTAAAAGGAAGCAGAAGAGAGAAGGTTTTTATTTTACCTAGAGTGGTGAACAAGCACACACACACCTCCATCATAACTGAAATAGACCTTAACACTATGCATAAGTCACTTCTGGAAGCAAATATATTCCCCCAAGAATAAACTAAGGATCTTATAGTTCAGTGTTCAAACTGAGTACTTTTAAAGGTATATGAAAACCTTACAGAAGACACTAGAATATCCTTCCTTGGAATATTGGCCCTTTTTTGCTGCCAAATGTTTTATTACAGCCATGCAGAATTTGCTGTTCAGAAATCTTTGAGTTTACAGTGCCCATGAGATCAGAAGTGCTGTGATCTCCCTAAACACAGGAAAAAATAATTTCAGCTTCCTAATAGTTGCTTTTTTTATTTGAATAAAGCTTTCTGCAGTAAGAAACACACTTTCTAGATATAGAACAAGTCTTCTGTGCAAAATTTTTATCTGTTACTCTGCACAGACAAGAAATATAGTGACAAACGGAACAGTTAGTGGGGACTGTGGTTTACCACAGTGTCTCTAAGTTTTTTCCTATTATACAGGTCTTACTAATTACACTGATGGCAAAGTAACTTGAAACGCTATCAAAATTGAAGTGATTTACAGGAAGAAGCAACACCATAATCCCCTCCCTGAGAAATAAATGGAAGAAAAAAAAAAAATCAAGCCAAGGGCTTTTCCATCTGCTATGAAAGTCCAGCTATGAAACGCCATGGCACTCAGGGGCCTCATGAAGCACGGCCCCAGACCTGCTGTGCCATGCTCAGTGGATCAGGTCAGGCTGGCTTGGCTGCTCAGACAAGGAAGTTTACCAGAAATGATCCACTTCTCAGCATGGAGAGTATTGGCAAAGGGAATGTGCTGGAGAACATGAGCTGTTCTGAAAACCTGCCAGAGAAGCAATAACCTCCTCAGAGAATTAATTTCTGCAGTTAACTACCCTTGTGATCAAAATGAATCCCCAACTGTCTTCCTTAAGTCAGGCTTCTGCCTTAGTAATTTATGTCCTGTCCCTCTCTCAAGAGACGCAGACAGCTGACTATTCCCTTCCTCTCTGCAGTACACTGCCGTGCCTTTGAGTAATTTTGTGCTTTTTTTCCCCAATATTTTTCTAGATCAAGCAACCAGGTTCTTTTTCTATTTCCTTGGAGGCCTAGGAAGCACAAAATTACCAGACCAGAAAACCAGACCAACCATCTTCTAGGTCATCATTACTTACCTCGCATCCACATGTGGGCTTCAGACCCAACAGACCCAAGGAAAAAAGGAGCCAGTGATAAACACAGAAACCTCCCTCTTCTACCCCCACCCTTGCCACATGGGAAGGAAACCTCAAGGTCACGTTTACTCATCCAGTGCAAAAAAATCCAACGTGTTATGGATACAGTGCTGCAGGAGGCAGCTAAACAGCACAGTCGTAACTAACAAGGGAAAAATGATACGAATTTTATATAAGCTACAGAGCAAACACTGCAATGCTCAGCACGACACCAGGTGATCCTGCTTCCTCAGGCAGTGGCCTTTTTTCTAACATAACTACTCAGTATCATGTTTCAAGACCCCAACTACACCACACTGGACTTACAAAAAAGCAAGTGTCAGCCCCTCTCTATGGCTTCACACACATTTTAATACTGAGGGAAGGTACAGATCAATCCAAAGACTTTGGAAACTTTGTTATATAAACAACAGAATAAAGTAACAGGCTAACATACACACATAGAAAAGTACTGTAAAATTTTCTGAATATAAAAAACTACCCAAAAGCCTCAAAAAAATCAGCATCAAAACCAAAATCCACCAGGGGAAAAAACCCTGCAAGTCTCAAACAGACTAGAAGGCTTTTTTTTTTTTAATGGTAATTTTCACAAATACTTTGGATGAATAAAAGAAGTTTAAATTATATAGTATATACTAAATACTGTGCATTTACCAAAACAAATTGGACAAAATCATGCAAGTGAGAGAACAATTTATCCCCGAACAACTGTAGCCATTCTATGCATATAAAGACACAAAAGAAAAACTTCAAGTAGGAAAGTATGCTGGATCAGTTAAAATGGGAATTGTGTTGTACTTGCCATAGAATTTTGATAAGGTTATTAAAAATAATAACTAAATACTTGAGTGGTTCGTTTTGCCAGCTCACAGTGACACATTAATTCAAGTGCTCTGTATCAAATTTTAACTATGTATAATCAAAAGAGTTAATCCAAAAGCTAAGTGCTGAAACTGAATTGTTTTAAAGGAAACCTAAAGCAAATTCAAAGACTATGTTCTTAGCATTATTAGAAAATTACAATGCACAGCAAAACCTTGCTAGGATTCCTTGTTCAGAGGCAATTTTGTAGCACCAAGATGTAAATGGCCTTTCTAGAAAAAGGTAATTAGGCTGGACTAATTAGAAACTACATAATGGGGAATAAAAACAATAATAAAAAAGACAGTTTTCTACGACTGTTGCTGGAAGAAAATAAATTTCCAAACACAACATTTCAAAGGAAAAGGTCCACTCTGTCTTTACTTTCATCCCATGATGTATGATGGAACCACCTGTGGACATATGCATGCAGAATGCCTGGATTTCTGTATGGATGCAGGCAAGGAGGAAAAAAAAAATGGCAGAGTCAGCCAGCATAAGCCAGAGAGAAACATTTTGAGAATGTAATATGGCTTTAAAAAGCAGTGTTTGAAAAAAACCCAAAAACTAACCAATAACCAAGAAGTACCAAATCGGAAAGACTTCTCATAACACACAAAGCAAGGAGAAAAGTGTGCCAGCAGGTGCATCTGTGCACGCATCCATGTACCCACCAGCTACTCAAGCACAACCACACTGAGCTCCCTCCCACAGCAATTTTATTTTTATTATTTAATGCCACTGTTTTCTTTAAGTCAGTGTTTTCTTTAATCTAAAATTACAATTGAAAACTCAACCGAAATACAAATTTTGTTTTCCTGTGCAGAAAAGAGGCAGATGTTTGGGGTCTTTTTATCTACACTGCAATTCTTGATCAGATTGGGATCTCTGCAAGTTTGAAAACTATGATGCCAGGTCTTAGGCTGAGACGGACTATTTTGGATCTGTGCCACAGTACAGAAGGCAAACCTGTCGAGCCACTCTTTTCCCCAGCAACCTAAACAAGAATTTAATCCCTATTTCAGTGTTTCTGTGAGGACGTGCAGAAAAATTGGGTGCTAGTCAGAGCCCAGAGCAGGAACAGACTGAAACATGAGCAGTGCAAATGGCTACAGCCCTCAAAGAAATCCACTAAGCTTGGAGACAAAACACATTCCCATTCCACAAAATGTTATTGTGGATCAGAATCTCCGTAAGGATTTTATTGGCTAAGAATAATTTGCATTCATGTGTCCTTTTTATTACTGTTGATATTTAAGAGCACAATGTTAAATTGATAATAAAAAATTTAGTTTATACTCTGTGCAAGAAAGCCTTATCAAAAAAATATAATCACTAACTCCTGAAATCTCAAAAACTTCTTGTTAAAAGGGAAACTTGAAGTTTAGACTTTAGAAGCTCAGGAATGGAATTTCCTGTATTTATGGGTTTGTTTACAATGCCAATAAACTCTTTTATTATTTCAAGAAATATACTGCTTAGTCAAAAGTATGTGCAAACACGATTGTTTAGAATCAATAATCATGGAATCATAGAGTCGTTTGGGCTGGAAGGAACCTTTACAGGTCATCTATAGTTCCAACCCACCTGCAACAAACAGGGACAGCTTCCACTAGGTCAGGTTGCTCCGAGCCCTGTCCAATCTGACCTTGAATGTTTCCAGGGATGGGGCATCCACCACCTCTGTGGGCAGTGTGTTCCAGTGTCTCACCACCCTCACCATAAAAAAAATCTCTTCCTTATAAATAATAATAATATGCTACTGAGAATTTGCAAGGTTCTAATTTCTTGCTAAAATTAGATAGAGAATACTGAGGAACTAAAGAATTTTTTACTACAGCCATGAGAGTAGTGCATTTCTGAATGCAGAAGATACTGAGACAACATGTAACGTTTCAAAAAGCATCGAAGAGGATGATGAGGATACTGGGAAAAACATAGGTTTAGGCAGTAACAGTAATGATGCACCACTCCTCTGCCACTGCCACACCTGGCTTTTGAATTATTCTTCTTCTACAAACGTGGAAGAAATATCAGCACTGTATGAATCTGAGCAGTTTGCATTATTTCAACCAGCAGAAAACAAGACAACTACCCTCCCCCTCCCCTTCCCCCGATTTCCTTCCTATGATTCATCATTGCAAAAACATTCTTCAAAAATGTTTGTCTATATCAGGAATCCTTCTGCAGAAGTAAAGAGGTGAGAGTCAGCAAAATCTTGACAATCAGCTCACTGGAACGAAGTCAGAAGAATTTATTGTGTGAAAGTTTCTTGAAAATAGACTTGATAAAAATGCTGGAAATACACTTCCTATTGTACCAGAAGGTCAGATTTAAATATGCAGATTTTGAAATCCAATGCGAGGGGAGAAGATTCATTTATTATTCTAATAGATGTCTTATGATTACTTACCAAAATATATTATCTTTTTAATCAGATCATATAGAAGAGGTTGTAAAGAGCAGGAACTGGAAGCATTATTAAAAAAAAGTCTCCAAGTATTATCAGTGCCTTGGAGACAGGCTTAAAAAAGGTAAGAACCATTTACCCCCACAAAAAGGCTTTTTTTTTTTTTTTTTTTTTAAATGTATAAAAAGTCCTAAAGAGGACTGAGATAGCAAACTCTAATCAAAATTCTACTCTGGTAGAATAATAGAATCCTTCCAAATTCTAACCTGTAATGCTACCTTTCTAGAATGGACATAAAATATGTATCTTGACTCACCTCATAAGAATATAAAAATAAAGGAAATAATTTCTTGGGGAATACATCTATTGATTGTTGCAGCATATGCTCCTAAGTAGCCAATAAATTCTTAGCAGAAAGTGGAATTTTTTCATTTTCTTTTGGAACAGCTCAACCAGAAGGTTTTGATCAAAGCCAGTTTCACATTAGAGAGAGCATTCTTATTCTCAGCATATTCCTTCTCAAACCTTTTAACTTCTCTTCCTCCTTCTTCCTCACCTAGACTAAGACTCTTTCAAGGATCACATCACCTTCCACCATATTCTTTAGCAGAAAAACCTTTATAAATACATCAAACCACTTGACAAAACAGTGTGTCTAGAAATCCAAGATACATAAAGAACAGTGGAATGTCAGTCATTCCAGGCAGATCAGGCAGTAGAGCTAGAACTCAAAAGACTAATACCACCAACTGAAAAATAGTTGAGACAAGCTGAACAGAAGGCTTTGCTTTACTGAGAGAATACAGATAATCAGAAATTTATTTTAGTCAACAGACCTGCTGAAAGGTGACTTGTACACAAATCCACACACCCAATGCATGCTGATATAAACGACTCTGGAGATTGTCTGCCTTGCTCTTGCAACAGTTTTTTTCGCTGACTTTACTGAAAGTTTTAATACTATTTAAGTGATACTTTCAAACAGGAATTTTTTAATGTCAATTTAATTAACTTCTCAAGCCTGACAGGAAGTTAGATTATTATCTCTAAAAGAGATATACTTTTATATTGAACTTGACAAGTATTATAAATAGTGATGAATGACATAAAGTGACTCTTTTATGACGCAGGTGTGCTGAAAGCAACATCATGCCATCGAAAGTATCACTGCATTACTGAATGTTTTGTACACAAGAGCCAGTGGGGCCTTAGGGGGCTGTGGGTTCTGCCTGCCAATGACCCTATTTACTCTGGGAGGATGGGAGGGAAGAAGAAAAGAAGCATAAAAGTAGATTAGATAATACTGTGGCCTTGGCAGGTACAAGTAGTGCTGATATTGCAGCAGTATCTGCATACAAGAATTCCAGAAGAGTTTGGTACTACACAGGATGAAGAAAAACACACAGCAACAGAAACTACTGTGGCAGTGGTACATTTTCTATCAGGAGCCATTATATGACAGTGTTACTTACCACGTTTGTGTGGCACATAAAGAGAGCTATATGAAAGGGTTATGTTATGTTCATAATCAGTCATTAATGTGGAGGAAAAAATTTGCTATTTTGTGTTACCATAAAGATTAAAAAAATCAAATCTAGCCATGTGCCACTAGTAACAAAGCTATTTGCAACAATTTGCATTTAAAAATATAAAGGTAGATGATCTGAGTGATATAATTCCCCTTACTCTGTCTTCATAAGCAATTGTGGAAATTAGGGAGTGCTGGTTCCAGCTGTAACTGTGATGCAGACACCTCTGCAGGTGGGCAGGTTAGGATACAAATGCTCCTCACAAAAAGAGCTTTAGAGTCATGGTGTTGCTGATTGCCTATCACAGTTTAAAATATTAGTTAGTTCAGGCAATGACCGGGATGAGGATCCTGCTGAACTCATTCCATTTCACACCTGGTGAGAAATTCACAAACACCTGGCAAAACAGTCATTGCCACCCACCTTCTGTGGTGACTGGGAGAGAAATCTCCATGCAGGCTGCAGACTGGGCTTTCCTGAAGGGGGGCCTGCCGGGCCCTCGGCGGTTTGCTCTCGACACATCCGCACTGGAAAGTCGTTTGCCTGAACTGCAGCTCTGGGATGTTGGGCTTGTACAGTGACCATTCACGTGATCTGGAAAGTGAATGCAACAAGTGCTAGGTAAAGTGTCAGCTCCCAAGATTCAGAATGGAGGAGAGATGTATGTTCTGATACTTGAGAATGGGTTATATAAAATCTTCTCAGAATAACTACTTATTTGTTTTACCAATGCATCACGTGTATGTAAAAAACAACTCACCATATTTTTAAGGTGTAGTTTGAAAAAAACCCAAGGGCCACAGAACTGGTACGTGTTCTTAGAGCTGCAGGTCCCACAGCATTTTGCTGACCTATGCACACAGGCAATTACCAAGGTACTGCTGGTAATACTGTCACCCCTGACGTTGTGTCTCCTAAGAGATTCCAAGTCAATTTGAACATTTTCTTTCCTTTTTGCTCTCATAAGAATTGCAAGTATAATTGACTACAGGATTGAATTCAGAGCTAGACATCTTCCCTGCCTGACTCAAAGCTGCATGAAACAAGCTACGATTTGAGACAATTACAAAAATAGCCATAACATTGCTAAGTATTTTATTCTTTAGATACCACATAGATTTATTATACCTCTAAGGAAACGGACTGCTGAACAAGTGATTTGTCTGCCATAGATCTACAGACATGAGGCTAAGTCACTGGACCCCTGCTAGAGGCCCTGGTCAATCAGCACAGCACATGTTGCTGTCTAATGCGGTGGGAAACAAAACACGTCTGCTTCAAACTCTTATTACATTAGTCTGTTCTTTGTCAACAGGTCTTTAAGCCACAACAGCCACAACATCCACCGATCAGAGCTTGGATCAGAGTTCAGAATTGGACTGGACTGTAAAACATCCACGTGATATTTTTCTTCCTCTCACGCTAGGCAGGACAACATGACAAGAATTAGTGAACACAATTTCCCCTTCAAAATATGAAAGGATACACACCCAGGTATAACTGAATCCTTTTTGGTCAGCAGGTCATTTTAAGTAAACAGCAGGTAATAAGCAAAACAGAAGCTGAGATTCATGCAAGCACACTGAGTATATTATTCAAAACCGTAAATGCTCAATACTATAGGTAGGGACAATCTTGGAGTTTCTGCCTTAATTTTAAATGTCGGGTTATTTATATCTCAGAATTATCTTAATCTTTAAGATTCTGTATTTAAGTATCATATTCAGTCAACGCTCTTTGATTTGTATTGTATCCAAGGAAAAGATGAATGTTCCTGTACTAAGATAAATTTATTTCTTGGCTATCATGCCATGACAGCACCACTGTACATTATGAAAAGCTATTTCTATATTCACTCTACATTCAGGCCCTATACTGAATACAGTGTATAGTGTGGTACATATAGTCTTCAAACGTGCAAGTCATGTCCTTTCCATGTGAAAACAGTTCAGTCTTAATGAACAAAAGTGGAAAAAAATGTTCAGAATTATAGATTAGGAAGCAATTTAGTATCTGTACTGCATAACAAAATAGCTCTGTAGGAGACACAACTTCCATGATCTTCATCATTTTTCCCTAACACATGGCTATTAACTGAGCTAACAGCAGATATAAAACTGATGTGGATGACTCATTCCATTTTTAGTTAGGAAATTTCCCAAAATTTGCTGTAACTGTTCGCATATTTCAGCAGAAAGTCCTTTGAGATCGGGGGCTTTGTTCAAGGACACAGGCTGACTGTTCAACCTCAGCAACAGACACATCCTCATCCAGCTGCTTCCTTTCTTCAAAATTCAGTTTGTGTGAAGGTGTTTCAGCATATCTAATTATCTCCAGGGGGAATCCTAGGAAGTGGTGAGGAACATAACAGAGTGAAAAAAATCATATTCTATAGAAACATCAACGACATTCCTGAGTCCCCTCCCCTGAGCGTTGTACAGAATGGCCACAATACACTTGAACTCCTGCTCACTATGCCACAGTTTAAGAGAAAAGCTGCTGTTTCTCTTAGTATGCTGGCTTGTCTCAGTTACCTTCAAATGCTCACATTAAATAACCGTTAGGATCTGGGCACCTAAATCCCTTTAGCTGTTTTGACAATGCCTTTGTGAATAAGCAAAGCCAGTTCCTGGGAAGAAAAAAAAAAATCAGGCCTCGTCCTAGAAGCTGTAGGGATATCCCTTCAAGTACTGTAGTTGGTGAAATGTTAGTGGGTGCTACAACAATGAGCAGAAGAGGGATTTTAGTGATCAGACACAAACTTGTCTGTATTTTCACACTGTTCTGTTCCTCTGATTAGATATAACTTTTTAAAATGTATACAAGAAGCAGTGCAGGTCTTCAAGCCTTACTAAAAACCCAGGCATTGTACATAGAGTAAGATAATTATAGGAAACATGACTGCAATATTTTTTGTGGAGAAACTGAAAAGAATCCAGCAGACAAAGACCACTCAAATATACGAGAAAATTCTATGTGGGTATTTAAAAATTAATTTCTCACATTTTTTCATGCTATAAGCTGTGATAAAAAACATCTCTAAAGAAATGTTATGTACTGTTTAAGAAAGGGTTCCTTACTGCATTGTCTGAAAAAAGATGAAGTGTGCAAGAAAAGTGGCAAGAAAAAAAAGTACTACTTTTCTGCAGTGTACTTTCTAAGGGAGAATGAGAATGTTCAAGACCTCAGCCTCCGTCAGAATGACTGCAATGATTTACTATCCCTCTGAGGCCTGAGTCACCTGATTCTCCTTTGCCATGACAGATGTCTCCCAACCACCCCAAAGAAAATGTACAGGAGGCTGTAAAAACACAGCTTTTTCCCAGCTTTGTTTGATTTGTAAGGAAGAGCAACATTTTAACTTTTGTCCTTGCTGGATTACTGCTTTTGTCACATGGTCACTGGGGCTATTCTCAGCTCAGAAATATTAATTGATATGGAGCATTAGTTGACATTAGGGACATTACTATTGGCACTTAAGCAGCAACGCACAGATTGCTCTGTGCTACTGACACAATAGTGCAAAAGCTCCTCACTCTCTCATCCTTTGGAGGAGGCAAAGAAGAGTTGTTGCTGAAGAAAACACTGCACAAAATACCCCTTCTCTTTTCTACCACCGCATTTGCCATCACCTCCTACCCCTTCCCATGGTGCTGCTGCCCATGAGGTGAAGGGAATTAGCATTATCTTCTCCAGGGCTCCTGGATCCCTTCAGCCAGTACCACACTAATGCAATATATTTGGGCATCAGGGTTTAGTGGAGCTTATCTTTGAAGCGGTCTCCAAACTGAGTAAGAGCCATCCCACTATGCCAGGGGAGCAGCCTTTTCTACTCCCTGTGGATAGTGAACTAAATGGCCAGGGCTCAGTTTGTAGCTATTCTGATCATTAATTAAAAAATTTAGGACTCATGCAAGCCATTGGAAGTAATAATAGGCAATCACTCTTTAGTCCACTTAATACTAATTTAACTCTATTGGTTTAATAAAGCAGCAGTAAATTATTGTATATATGATGCAATAAAATATATAAAAAAAAAAGTTCATGACATAAAATTCTGCAATGCTCTCCATGGGCTGCTTCTACAGTGCAGTTCGTGGTTGTTTGCCTATGTCTGGGCCCATGGAATTAAAAATGCCTACCCATACGAATTAAAAATGCTTTATCTGTCCCCATTACCAAACAGTAGCACCATTCAGCGCCATGTGCACCCCACAAACTGCTGAAAAAAAAGGAAGAGAACTGTGCTGGATGTAAGGCTAGAGTGTCACACAAAATACCAGCGGGATGATGAGATCAAGAGGAACTGAAGAAGTAACATTAATTACTGTGAACCTGATGAAACTACTGAGAGATGTGATGTGCAACATGACAGCAGCAAACCTGCAGGGCAGCCTCAAATTAAGCCAAGTTTTTTCGAGGCACGTTGCACAGGGAGAACATTCTATATACACATGCTGATTTTAGTTTACACACAGTATGTCACACAACCTGCCTGATTACAAACAGAAGTTTTAAACTACTTGGTGACCACTGCAAAAAAGCAAAAGAAACCAACAATTCACCAGTAAAAAGATGAACACTTGTTGAAACCAAATGTAGTGAAAGTGCCAGTAAGAAAGAAGCACTCACTTGCAGTTACTGCCTAGCAATTTTTTTACACTAGACACAAAAAATCAGAAAAGAATATAAGCAACCAATTCTTTCAGTTCTAACAAAGGGGAAAACTAGCTGAAAACTTTCTTACTAGTAATTTGACAGAGGCTGAGACAAAGGAATATAAACGTCCATAATCATAAGCATTATAATATCATCTTAAGTTGTAAGGAAGTAATCAACAGAAGAGAAGACAAGAGAACCAGAGAGATGCTTTAATAGGGAGCAGAAAGAACCTGAAAAATAAGTCCCAGGGAATCTTCTCAACAATTGTTGAAGAATCCAATCTTCACTGTTATAGTGAAGAAAAAATCCATCTGTTTCCACTGGGCAATTTTTGCATATTACCAATAAATTAGATTTTGAGTAATAATTATGGTGGTGACTAACCTTTATTTTTACACAGCAAAGAGATACACATTCGAATTAAGAAGAAAAAAGAAATCTCAAAACTGTACAAATGGCCCCAAGAAGAGTCTCAGGTTTGCATGTAAATAACCAAAATTTATTTAATAGTGTGATCATCCATTAATGGGAACACAGACTGATACCACAAAATTTTCACAAATTCCTTAAAATTCTTGAAAGAAAATCCCTTACAAAGTCCGGACCACAATCGTCTCTTGGTGCAGTTCTGTCAGCCAGGCAGGAGAGAAGGTGTAAACCCTGGCAGAAGAGGTTAATACAGATGCACTGCCAGCAAAAATGTACATGTACCCTCATGTCTTCATCAATTTGAAGAGGAAGGAAGAGTTGCCCTAATGGCATGCTGGTAGAATATTTAGGTCAGCTCTATAATACGCTGTTATTATAACATACTGCCTACTGCCTGTGTAATATGATGGTATCCTTCCTGTGGTAACAAAATCCTATCATACACTTGATACTAAAAATCACCTTTTTTTTTGAAAGCAGCTTGAACAGATGTATTTGTTCAGAGAAATAAAATACTGTGAAGTGGCTGAAAACGTTGGGTGCATTGTCAGATCAATTCTCTTGATTCTCTTTTAAAACTATTATTTTGGCCTGAAATTATGAAAAATGAAACAAAAATATGAAAAAATACTCTCCAAGTGAAGAACATTGAGAATGTATTATCATATGTCATAACATCACCTCTATGTTATCATATCTGAGAAGCCCAAACCTGACAGTACAAACCTAAAAACAAATCTAGCTTTGCTCCCACAGAATAGCAGGAAAATTTTGGACCACTTGGATCTAACTCTGCTCCTCAGATTCCTCTGCTGAATTTCTAGTGATCATATAACGCCACACTACTGGGCTGTCTCAAAAAGCACACAAGCACTCAGGGTGCCTCCACAGACTAAGCCAACATAAATGGCTCCTATGCTTTGTGCAATAAACAGGAAAACACAAGACAGAAAACTTGACTGAATTCTGAAACATAAGCATGAAACGTGATAAATTCTGAGCTGCACAGAAGACAAGACTGCAAAATGCAAGCAGAGTGGATGGACCACAAGACCACCTAGATACCAACAAATTGTCCTGAGCACCCCTTAGTGTAGCATTGCACCTGCATTTTCACCATGGAAAAAAAATTGCATTAATTATCTGGTTCTAAAAATGAAAAACCCTTCAAAGAAGTTGAACCTGAAACATTTTTTCAATTTGAACATGACAAAAATAAAGCATTACATACATGAGCTGGAGACTTTGTAAACAAAACCCCACCTTTCCATCTGAAATGAAGGAACAAAATGTAAGAGAATTTGTTCAAATTTGTTTAACCGGATTCTTCCAGAGAATCTTTCCCAGATTTTTCCAAAAATCACTGTTTTTAAATAGAGTCAAGGATGTCTGAAATAACTGACCTAGCACAGCTCCATAGATGCTAAGACATAAATAATCTGCTTGCAAATACTCAATGGAAAAAGGCACAGAAATGGTCAAAAAGGCATTCAGTAAAATTAAGCTTACACATAATTTTTATGCAGAAGTCAATTATAGAAAATTTTTTCCAAACTTGTTAATATTATGCATTGTAGATTTTTGACAGGTTTCATACTAGGTTATTGTAATAAATAAACAGGCTAGTAATTATCATTCTTCTTTTAATGCTTGTAATAAATAAACAAAAAGGTAGTAATTCATTCTTGGTTTAATGCTGTAAACCCTAATTTTATAGTTGATAATGTGTGATTTAGAGTTCTTACTTATTTTTCTTTCGCTATTACTTTGATGTCAAAATAATTATACATGGAAAATTTATTTTCTAAATATTCTTCTGCTTTTACACACAAGTCAGTTACTAAGATTTTGGATGTTGCTTTAAGTCCAAACAAGGTGACAGAACCATCCGTCTCGTGTTGGAGTATTTGCCTGCAGATCAGAGTCTGTGTGAGAGCTCAGATCAGATCTAAGTTACTTACTACAGAGCACCTCTGGGTCCGGGCAGGTCTGGTAAACCTACGCAGACCCCCCGGGATCTGACTGCTGGAAAGTGTTACAACCTGAGAGGTGGACAGAGACCACATGCCATGTGTGTGTGCGCAGTGCTTGAAAGGAGTGGATAATGACTTACCTTTGAGGTCCTCAGTAAGGAACTCTTCTTTAAGTAAAACCAAAGAACCAATCGTATCTGTTACACTGGAGCCTATCAGTCGCCTATCATTTTGTTATTACCAACTCTTAAATGTACGATGATCTTTACGGCTTGTTTTGTTTTTGCAGCTACCAGATTTCATTGCCCTTCCTTTGTGATTAAATTTAACTGTATTATAACAGCTATAATCGTTTTAGTTAGAATATTTTTTGTACAGTTTAAGGCACTTACCTTTCCTTTTAACTACTTCTTTGTAAAGTTCCCGAGTAGATCAATTTGTTGTTTTGTTGTCTTTTTTTTTTTTCTTATCTGGAAGCATTAGAAGCTGGAACACAAACCCTTTCTGCATTTGAAGTACAATCACAGAGCACATGTGTATTCTACTATAATAATTGAATTATCCTGCTGATCAGCTCCTGTTGCTTTTTCTTTTAATTCTGGTTATTTGGACTGGCAGAGTGCTAATATATCCATTAGAGATACAGGTTCTCTTTTAAAAATGTTTGACCATAAACATTCTCCTCCTCAATGAAGGAAGAAGCTGGTGCTGTCATACACCTGACCTTCAGAAGATTAAGAGACTTTTGTCTAGTAGGGTCCTCCATACTGAATATCAAAATCCAAGCCTCAGGATATGAAACAGCTGAAAGGTGAAAGGTTTAAAACCATTTCTGTAAAAGTGAAAGACTTTAGTCCAACTCAGAATGTTTTGCACCTTCATAGTGATCAAACTTGAAGCAGAAAAGGCAAAGCTCATCCTCCACTGACTCAGCAAGAGCATAACCAGCAGCCGGAGGGGTGAAATCCTCCCCCTGTATTTGGCACTTGCCAGACTGCAGATCAAGTGCTGTGAGACTTGACTGGACACTGCCCTGACCTACTTGGTGTAGCCTGACCTGCTTTGAGCAGGATGGGGGTCTAAACAACCTTTAGAGGTCCCCTCCAACCTTGACTGATGCTGTGATTCTACCAAGAGGCAGAGTTCAGATGATTCCTCAACTCAGAATGACATTTTCAAACTGAGAAGGGGACAGAAAGCTACTCTACTCTTCTGGAAGGAGATATACAGTAGACAGTCCCTAAAATCCTTATCATGCAAAAATACAAACAATTTTCAATGTATCTTGCCAAGCAATTAAAGAAAATCATTGGTACAGCTGGATATCTGAATTGCCTTTTCTACAAAAGTCATACCAAGGAGGAAAGCAACTAATATAATTTCAAAATTTCTGAAATGTTCTTTAGCCTTGTAAACTGAATTATAGATCCAGATCCTCAAAAAACAATACAGAATGCTCCACCTACAATCTACCAGTTTTTCCAATGCAGTAGGAAGCAAAAACAGATTAAAAGCTTCAAAATTTTATGAGTGCCTAATGTCTGCTGTAAATACTTCGAAAAAATTAAAGCAAGAATTGCTGTAACCCCACTGCTCATCCTTAAAATGGACATGAGGTTTCATTTATTTGGGAACTGTTTCACAGGCTTGGGAGCATCCAGGAAGTGATGCTTCCCTGTCAATGAAATACAAAGGCATCAAATGGTGGATATTTTCATATTATAATTCTATTACCATATACATAAATCAAACTGATTCCACAAACCTCATACAAAATGGACAAAATGAACTACAGAACTATTAATCACAGGTCCTTCATCTGATCCTTACAATTATGTTTTATGAACCCAACTTTCAGAATTTAAGTTTTTGGGCCTCTGCATTAGAATATGTTTCTCAAACCCCTAGAAAAAAATGATCTCATTTGGTAATTTCCCTAGTTTTTCACTGCTGTGTAAAATGGAAGACATTAACTTGACTTGGCAAAGAACTCATTCACTGCTTATAAGTATCTGCAGAAAGCATAGGAAAATACATTAAAATTTTGAAGATCACAGTTTAGCAAGAAGAAACAAAAGATGTCTTTTTATATTTGCATTTTCTTTTGTTCTTTCACTAATAAAGTCTAGGTCATAGCATAATTCCTTACAGACAAACCATCTGTCCAAAGTAATTCTAGAAAAGTCAGCAGTTACTGACTCTCCCCCATCTTTAGTTAGGGCTTCTGTCTGGCTCCCTGTGATCAGCTGGAAACTCTGAAAGCTTTTAGTGAAATGAGCAGAAATATTTCCTAAAAGAAAAATACAAGCTGATGCTTGAAGTGGCTGGTCAAGCAAGGTTAGAAAACTCTCATACCAAAGCAGTTCTATGTGTCTGGATATATCTCAGACTCACCACCTGATTAAACGAAATTGGGATTATACCCATAATTCATTTCTGTGAAACACTGCAAGGAAACGCAGGCAATCTTTTCAGAAGACTTTGGGAAACATTATCAGGTTTAAAAATAAAGATACTATCATTCAGAGCTGCCTCTGAAGGGGTAATAGGGAAGCTGTACAGTCTATGCAGCAGCATTGCCACATCTTCCTTCTGGCCAACTCAAACATTGGGTTACTGTGACCTGCAGGAGCCAAAACTATGAAGAAGTGTCAGTGTGTGCCCGCATGTGCCACATCACTAATTTCTGTGTGGAGATACAACACCCGCAGGTGACAAGTGCTTCAGCAAGGAGAGATAATAATCACCACATCAAAATCAAAAGAAGCTGAGATCAACTTTATCAGTCATATAAAGGCCAAAGTGGGGTCCCAAAGTACCTTTAGGCCATGAAAATCCTGCCAAGGTTTAACAAGAACACCCTGAGTCATCAGATCACACATTATTCCCCTAAATGATAGCAAACTAATCCCCAAGCAATTTCCAGTACTGGCAACACCTCCACCTGAAATAGATTTAACTTCTACTTAACCTCTGCTATTTACAATTCAAAGCAAAGTGAAAGCAAGGACATTCCACGAGGCAGATCATAGGAAGCCAGCAGAACTGCCAAATGCTAATGTATGTCCCAATTAGCTGCAGTCGGTGCTGAGAGTGGGCGATGTATCAGCACTCTCTAAAAAGCTCCGAGCCAGAGCCAATGGGATGCATGGACAATATTTTATCCTTTCAAAGTGGTGACCTGAATATCTTTACAAGAAGTGTGGGCCAAAAACTATTGTTAGCCCCTGAATATTCAGACTATGGGTACAATCTCAGGCAACAGCCCAACAGTGCATAAATAATACCCAAGAGCTCTGACAGTGTAGCCAGGACATTTTGGAGCAGAAGTAAATGAAATGCAGTCATAGCCTTTTCCAGGAACTCTCTTTTAAATGTGGCTCCTTATACTGAGAAAGTGAGGCTTCTCCCAGCCTGTTGTAAACTAAGCAGTCTATAATTCAGCACAGTTTTAATGGCTAGAATAATTAACAGGAATATTTTGCCCTTCTAAGACAGTCATGAATGAGAGCTGAAAGTTTGGGGTTTTTTTCCTCCATTTATTTTTTCTTTTCTAAACCTCCCTCTGCTGTTGATTATCCACGAATATCTGCCAGTTTATACATTGAATGCTGCTTCCACACGCTTCATCCTTAGCTTCTTGGCAATCTGAGCACCAAATACCTGATTGCTGAGGCACTAACAACAAACAGGATGCTTTCGTGACATCTGATCACACCTTTCAATGATTATGAAGCTTTTAGAATTAATGGCATTCCACCAGTTTCTGCAAGATGTTGAACTAGGCCTTCTTAGGCTTGTTTTAGTTTATATTTTGCTTGTTCTACACTATTAAAAAATAATGAATACAAGCAAATGAAGGAATGGTAGAAACATGACTACTCTGAAATAAAAACTACAGGCAGGATTACGCATTTCATTCATCTTCTAAGTTCCTTACATATGTCATATATTTAAAATGGATCATCATGCTTCCTGCCCTCTTAGGTCAAGTTTGTTTAACTTTTGGAGCTTTTTACCCTGCTCCCCAGTCCTTGGGGTTGTCTGAGGATTTTTTTGTGTTTGTTTGGGGTTTATAAACTACAAATCTGTCTGCAATTTGTCAATATATTCTAGGCAAAGCTCACAATATTGTCCCGCTCCCAACATGATTACAGGAAAGCTGATGACGAGGTAGCTTTTTCTCTGATATGCAACATTTTATATTATACAACAAAGCTCTCAACAATTCTAGTTACAATGATACGCTTCTTTTTAAAAAAACCTCTAAATCCAGTCTTTTGTACATGAAGTTTTTCTTGTGTTATACTTCAGGATTTAAAGCTATTTCAAGCTGTGTGTCCTTCAAGATAACGTATTTTTAATAATACTATCAAAAGAAGTTTGATCATCTTAGAATATGGCTTAGCCTTAGGTCCCATCCTATGGCTAAGTATTCATCTTCCCTCTTAATAGCTGTCCATTATTTTAGTGATAAATATTAATTTTACAGGTCTATAGCTGCCTGCTTCTTCTACCTTTTTGGAGTATTAGGAATATTACAATTGTCCACTCCAAATTTTTTTTAGGTGTATTCCTACATTCCTAGTTTCTCAAACATCATTGTTAATGGAGTAAATTATTTCAACTGAATCACTTCGTACACTGAAACCCAATTTGGATTGAATTTTCCAATGATTTTTCAACATTTATTTACTTAATATTTACCAGGAGGAACTGACAGTTTTCCAAGTTCCTCGGTCATTTATAATGTGAAAGATATATTTATAGCCCTGACTTGTGCCCTGGGGAGCAAGGGCTACATTGGTTAATAGGTGCACACGATTCCCAGTGACAGAAATTAAGTTCAGCTGTGTTATCCAAGGATATGATCCAATTTTAATTTTTATCTCTAAAGGGACACTCAGTAATGAGACATGGCTACATGGCTTTTTCAGTCATCTTACACGAGAAACTTCCCAAGAGACCAAAACTAGAAAGAACTCCTTGAGACTGAGAATATTTAAAGAACAATTATAAGAATTTTTTGTGTGAACCACACATTCCAACCCAAATACCAGGAGCAATCCTCTTTATGTGGACATGGTGTTGCATGAACTGCTCCAAACAGTTTTAGGCTATTCAAGATACAGAATTTTCATTTTAGGTTTTTTGAGGTGAAATTCATGCTCTCACTATGCACTTCCACTGAAATACTAAAGGACAACTGAGAAAAAAGATTACAGAAAACTGTATTTAACATTTGGCTGAGGTACGTCTCAAGGAGAGGACTGAGACAAATGAGTGATTTCTGATCTGGCTTCTCAGACGTTCTAGGACACCACAAAATACAGATGTTCAATTGTCTTATCACTGTTCTGGCACAATTCGTACACCAAATAAAGAAAATAGACCAGCGCATGCATTGGGTATTATAGGCAGAGCTCACCAACAACCACCTCGTAAAACTCCTGGAGCTTTTTCAGAATAAAATACTACACACACAGTGTGTAGTGACTGGCAATATGTGTCCACATGAAACAAATGAATATTAAACAAGCAAAATGCTGAGAGCTGCCAACAGAACTGTATGGGTTAATAGGTGGTTTTTAGAAAGCCTTTTCAGACAAAGCCTCTGAGGTTATTGTGTTATCTCATGAATCAGTTGGTAAAATGTTTTGCCAATGAATGTAAGGAAGTTTAAAGCTGTTGGCTTTTGCCTACCGTACCAAGATCAGTCTTAAGATCTGTTGGCAGACTTAACTTTCTTGATCCTTTAACTGAAACAACAGAAAAAGGAGAAAGGCAGTTGTTAATAAGTAAGAAAGAAAAAAGAGCGAGGGAAAACAACATGCCATCTTCTGGTTAAAACCATGTTGCAAATTTGTAGCACTTTTCTTTTAATCAGCACATAAAGGCATAATTGTGGTTTAAATATTTTCATTCACACCATTCAGCAAAATAAATGCAATTGAACAAAGAAGCACTGGAAAAAAAAACACTACTCCACCTGTCAAGGAGTGAATGGTGTTTTACACAGCTTTGGCTGTGTGCTGCAATATCTTACCTTGTGGTGACAGGAATGATAAAAAGAAACCACAAATGAGGTTAAGGCAAATATTGCAAATGCTGGCTATGCAGCATATCACAAATATTTAAACACCTGCAAATCAATTTAATAAGAGGGTGCAATGAAATTACGAGATCTGATGACATCATACCTCAAGATACCATTTGAAAAAGAGGGCATATTGTACAGGTTACAGGGACAGAACATACTGTTGTAATATCACGGAAAGGAAGACAGATTGCACAGAAACGAAATACAGCAGCTTCAGGACACAATGTGGTGTTATCTAGTCATCAAAATATTGCACTCAATTTAGTCAAGGTTTAATTATTTGTTGTGTTCCAATTACGCAAGAAAATGGTAACTTTGCTTCTGTTCAAAAATGTTTTCATTTCCTCACGCACGAGCACATTTTCAAAGATGAACACCAGAGAACTGAAATGAAGCATGTCTTGTAGCAGTCAAAATGGCATTAAATTTATCAGAAGAATGCCTTAAGAAATCTTTTATTAATTATTCAGAAGACTTAATTTCCAATTTGGTTATTTCATTTTGTATTCATTATTTTTTTCACATGGTTTTCTGGCTTTTACCCCTTACCCATGCTGCCTCTTACTAGAAGGGAACAATCAAATATTTGTCAGCTAACTATTATACTTCTAAAGAAAGTCCCATATGAGAAGTACCACAGTGACAGGAACATATGAATAAGGAACAAATAAGGAACAAATTCTTTGTAATTTGTATTTAGTAAGCTTTTAGGTCAGAAGGATGCCCAGAACAGACACTTACTCACAAAATCCCTTAAAATATTTCTGCTGTATTCTTTTGCAAAGTCTGCAATGTGGGAGAATTACATATCAGCCAGCACCTATGTTAGATGTTTTTCTTTTTCTCTTTACGGATGAGTAGTGGAACCCATGAGGCTCTTGAGCAGTATTTTGCTATCAGTAGAACCAGCATAGCCCTCCCAGTAACCCATCTGCAGCCATCACTTTAATTCAGGACATGGTGAAGAGATGTCTCTGGATCAGCCTGGCATCAAAAATACACACCCCTAACACTACTACATAAAAATTCTCTAATTTGGATACCAAGTGTTAGGCACCGACGTCCATTTTTGGCAGTCACACAAAGGGCAGTTTGATTTTCAGAACAGCCTTTAAAAAACCATTCCATTTATCTGAGCAGCTGTCAAATACTCTTTCAGACTGTGAATGGGAGGATGCTGCTCCAGAAAATCAGCGCTCTGCTATAAAGAAGCACCATTCGTGATATAATCTCCTTTTGGGGGAAAGACAACATCTGGCCTAACTAACCGTCTAAAAAAGGATAAGCAATTCATAAGAAAAACTGTAGGACACTTTACTAACAGACTAGGATTTAGAAGAGAACATTTCAGAGCTATAAAAACTAGCTGCATTTAACACCAAAGAGCTTCATTAGTGCTGCCATCAGGCAGGCTTTGAGCTTTGAAAATTGGTAGTCCAACCTCTTCTATTTCTAGGTTACAGGTGTTTGTGTACAGCAGGAATTATATGTCTTGTGTTGTGTGCCACAGCTGTTCCCAAATTGTGATACACATCTGAACTGCAAGAAATAGCTCCCAGCTATTTGTGTGCAGCCTCATACAGCACATGCAAAGTCTGGACTTTCTGTTTCCTCTGGAGTCTACAAAGGCTTGGTTTGGGAGCTGCCACAGCTGTCACATGACAATTGCACACTCTTCACATGGCAATCACATGGCTGGACACTGATGCACTGGGACACAGCATGGATCAGTTCACAGACCACATATTTGAGGGTAAAAACAACAGAAGCAGCTGGTTGCTTTTATGCTTTACTGTGATTGAAGCTGTCTATATTAATTTTTAAAATTGACTTTTAACAATTAATAATATCCACATTCTGATCAGTTTATGTAACCTGTTTTTAGTACGTAAATCATGCACATTTTACTCTCTTTACATTTGTTACAAAGGAGGATCATGCATGTAAGCCTATCTTGCTGATAAAGCGTTTGAAAACCAGTTTAATTTGAGAATGGAGTATAAAGGTTCGAGGGCCAGCAGAGTTGTCTGCTATCATTATTTGTTTATATTCACACTGGAGACAGCCAGCAGAAATTGTGATGCTACAGCATAAGGCAAGACAGCCCCTACCCAAAAGAGTTTCAAAGTGTTAAGAGTCAAATTATTCAACTGTGGGATGAGAAAGAGTTACTAGGTACAGTCTAGCAGCCAGCTAAACTGAGCACACAGGTCTTCTGACCTGACAACATCCTGCTCCACAGCCATATGGCTCCTGATAGGAATATCAGTCTTTCAAGGAAAACACCAAGGCACAACCAACAGACAAACGTGCTCGCAGCTCTGGCACTGAGCTGAGTTTCCCTCAGCTATTACAGCAGCACTGTGGTCACAGATTTTCATACTGTTCAAAAGGAAGGTGACTTCGTACAGGTCTTTTTCTATTAAGGAGCTTCTGCCTGACTAACACTCTGAAATACCAGTCCCAGTCTCCACTGCTAAAGTCCCCTTGAGCCCCGAGCCATGCACCATGGGCTGCACAAGGGCCCAAACCCAGCTCACACTGCTCCCTGTTCCTTGCTAATCCCTACACACATGTCCCTTCTCAAGAACTTAAGCACAAATTCACCTGTTCAGAAACTCCCTTGCTTATGGGAAATAGTGATAAAATGCACCTTGTATCCACACTGCTGAAGCTAATCTCTAATTATGGTCTTCTGACTAGTTAACATTCCTTTTAATTTAATATAGGTAAGTAGAAATGGTTATGCAGTGTTATCAGTAAGTTTCAAAATAAATTCCATTCCATGTTTTACAGACACACAAAATGTTTTGAAATGTTTACTTTCTAGGTTGATTTCCAGGAGAATATAACTTTCGAATGGAGTCAAATCTCTTCAGCTATTCTGAAGTTACCCATAAGTTAGAAAAGAGAATGATTGTTAAGAAACTTAGTAATATTCTTCTTGAAAGAAAGCTATTTAAAAAACACCTTGCAAAGGGAAGTGGGAGCTTGGCATGGCACAGGCCTAATCCCAGCAGCTTTAACCTGTGAAATGAATAAGGATAGCAGCACTTGGAAAGCGTAGTACATATAAAAACTTGTAATCTTGCCATTAGGGACCTGTCCCAAAGCTCATGGGAATCAATTGTGGAAATCTTTACACAGCCTTCTCTATGCTTCAAAGTCTTAAAAGCACCTTAGATGCAATCCCCCAATATGAAGGTGATTTCTCAAGAAAAAACACAAATCTATCTTCATTTTAGAACAAACATTCAAGAAGTCGCTCTCTTATACACAGCCTGAAGACATTCTTTCCCTCTGGTCTTTGACAGGAATCTAAACTGTCCAATTGCATCTCACACAACAAATGACCTATTGAAGTTGTATTTTCCTGTGCTCACAGTGTATTCCCATCTATACACTTCAACATGAAGCTCCATATAAATGTTTAAAACAGTAATGGACATACATAATTATATATATTATATTCCTAAGAGTCCCTCAATAAGTTTACCTAATGAGATGATAAAAATAAAGGCAAAATGTACTGGAATGGGTGCTGCTCTGGAATACACTACACGGTAATGAACTCAAGGATTTGATATAGCACCACTTCCATGATGAGTGCTTTGGAGCTACTGAGCTCTCATATGCCACTGCAGAATGAAAGTGCCACAAAGCCCTTCTGACCCCCAAATCATAAACAAAAATGAAAATGCAGTTTGAAAGAATGTGGCATGCAGCAGTAAGAACAAGCTATTGTGAGGCTTTTGGTTTTAAGCCACCAAATACCGTGATATGGCATGCCTTGCTGCATTACTGTTCTCATGAGATATGTTTTACATAGATAAGTGTTTGTGGTTTTTTAAAGTTCTTTTGTTCCACAATTTTTGCCAGTGTTATTCCATACTGGTAATTCATACATTACTACATCCATAATACATTTACAGTGGAAATTGCCACCTCTCAGATATTCAAAAATAAGCAGAATCTTTCAAATGGCTTTATTAACTTCTTTTCCTCTCTAATGTTGGAAATGCATCACTATTGTATTTAAATACTAGTTTAATGAAACAAGATACCAGTGGTTAAGGAAGATTATTCCTCTCCTCTGCCTACCACTCTTAAAAAGCAAGGTTGGTATTTCTTCACTTGCTGCTACCCTCTGTGTGGCTCTGTGCATTTCAGAAAACTTTTAATCAAATGGTTTAATTTTATGTTCTAGTCTAAATGGTGTTCAGAACAGGAATCTGATTTTTCAATTACATCATCTGCAAAGTCATATTTTAGTAAGTAGTACAGGAGGAACATCTGAGAAGACAGTCTTGTGAAACAAGTTAAATGTTACTTAATGAAGAAGTAGGATTTGTACTGAATTATGTACCAGCCCTGCATGTGAAATAAGGAGTACTCTTCAGCCCTGAGTCTCTTGCTCAGTGCTCCAACACTCATATCAATGATAGAACACACAAATCCCTAATTCTGTTTTGAGGCAGGGAGAAGAGAAACAACAGAGCTGCATTACTGAGTTGACCTAGGCTGTCTCTGCAGAAGTTTAGACTGAGGTTAAAACACTGACAAGCACTAGGATGTTACAGGCAAAACGAATTTTCCATGGAAACAGAGATAGTTCAGGCAGTCTAAGCAATGTTCAACATCAGATGAAGAAATGGGGAGGCAGGAGATTTTTCAAGTCCTCCAAGAAGCCTTTGCCAACACTGTTCTTATGGCCTGATTGGAATGGAAATCTGACTGAGCTACTAATGGCTCTCTTAGATGTAGAACTACTCATGTCTACATTAGCAATTAGTGTGCCGTAGGGATTCTTCCTAGGCATTGTCTTGGGAGTCTCAGAGCACGCACGTGAGCACAGCAATGTTGTTCCTCAAATCATTGCCCTTTTGATGGAGCTAAGGATGAAGATGCTCACCACTGTGCCATCATGAGTGCAGTGTTTCCCATCCAGACTCATGTCCTCCAGCAGTTTGCACTTTGTTTGTGTATTAAGCACACTCAAGACCAGTACTTGGCATGAACTTCCCTGCTGGATGAAGAACTGATGTTGATGGGCTCTGGCAACCAGAATGAATTGCCACAAATCAAACTCCGTTCCGTCCGTCTTTGTGACCTTATGTAGCCATACCCAGAGCAGGCCCTCCTCCACTGGGCAGCAACTTGAATCACTTCACCCAGCAGTTCAAGTGTTCTTTTTGTTTTTGCTAAATTTCTGAAGGATCAAGTCTTGGTCTGTTTTCAGCAGAGGAATGTGGTCACTGGTTTTACAAACGCAAAGATCACGGAGCTCTCATGGAACACAGCACATTTCCATTGTGGAGCTTGTGTGCCATGGACTTCAAACAGATAAAGGCAAGACTGGAAGTAGAAGGATCCTGCCTGACAAATTCCTAAGTATGTAGCTGTGCTCTGTGAGCAAGAAACATTAGTCAGTGAGAAGGCTGGTGTAGGTGTAAGGTTGTGCTGGTAAGCACAGGATTAGTTCCACTCCCAAGTTTTGGAGGGTGTAGTTTTGAGGTCACTTATTCCAGCTGACTAGGTTGGATTCTGCACCATTTTACAGCAGGTATGCAGGAGCAATATTAATTAAATTTTGCATTAATTTATAAAAATAATTAGTATCAGTCACAGTAGAAGAAACTTCTTGTTTTAAAAAGTAGTTCTAATAATAGTTACTTCCTACAAAACTGCACCTGATTTCACATTTTTAAAATATAAATATAGCTTGGAAAACAACATGAAAGTGCTATAATAGGAAACACCCATAAATATGCTATGTTTTCCCTGCTGAATATCTCCAAAACAGAAAAAAAGCAGAATAAATTTTGCAGCAAATTATCTTAGATTTATCTAAGAGAGCTATTTTCGAGCACCAGCAGAATGAAAAATTGAAGTTAACTGCAGAAAAAGTAAAGTGTTATAGGAGACACTCATCATTATAAAACTAAGAATATGCACATATGGTTACCAAGTCAGTCATCTCTTAGCTTTCACTGAAAAGGAAAGGTTTTAGCTCAGTTCTGAAGAGAAAAGGGAAAAGTTGAATCCCAGCGAGCCACACAAATAATCTAATTATAACTGAGCTATCAAATGTTTTACTTTAAAGCCTGTATCATGAGTGTCTGAGGCCCTGCTCAAGTGCTGGAGCTCCTAGTTTTATACCAATATTATTATAGCCTATTTCACATTGATATTTCCATGTCTACAGATTTTTGGGTTGCAAACAGTACAAGGAAATACATATTTCAAAGCAGCTGTTTTGTTTTAGCTCTTGCTATGTCAGGGAAACACTTTTATTAGTTTCTGCTTTTTATAAATTACTAATTAGTGGCCTCCATTCAAGATTAATGTATCCTCTTATTATGACATGAAATATGTGAAACAACAACAGAGAATTTGAACAGCATACTTGTGGGAATTTGTTACCATAACTAAGGGGGGAAAAATATCTATCAATACTTACCAAACTACAAGGAAAAGAAGTGTGATATGCATACCACAAGCCAAATGAATGTATCACAGCTACACCTCCTTATTTTCCATAACATTTAAAAGTCAGCAACTAGAAAACAGCTCTTAGCAACAATCTTTAAGACAGTGAACTCACACTAAAGAGATCAATGTAGACTAGGCACTTGCAGAAAAAGTCTCTAGGAATGAGATGAATTCCACCTTCTGAAGGACTATGGGTAAAATGGGAAACATCTATAAATTTTTGTGTGGCCAAGATTTCCCTGCCAGGTCACAGCTGGCTGATAACCAAATACCTTTATTTGAGGTTCTGCTTTCATTGCAAATCACATAACTTAGGCACTGGTAGGTTCTAATGGTTAAAATTTACCATCTCCATATTGCTGTTTTTCAAATAAATTCTCCACGTACACATATGCATGATACATACACACAGAATTATAAGGACTCCCTACTGTAAAAAAAAACTTAGAAAGTCTTTTAAGAAAACAGAGAAACAAGCTTCTTATAGGAGGTTATAGGAATATACCTGCATGATCCTGTTACTTCAAATGGTTTCATACTGGCCACCTCAAGATGCACCACGTACATTTAAGTCTTCCTTAAGGAAACAGACTTAGGATTTTACTGTGCTATGTAATAAGCGCTTCTCCAGTAATTTCTTCTCTTTGGAACTATGCACTTCGCTTCTTAGGGATTAATGAAACACAGTGATGCATGACATGAATGGCTTATACAGACTGCAGGAAGAGAAGCCAATCACCTTTACCTGAAGTGGGAGACTTGCAACGCTCTAGCTCCAGGGAAACTGGACTGTCACTGAGTTCAGTCAGGCCTGAAAAAATGGAGTTAAAGAGTTAAGTTACAATCTAACAGGGCATGCTTCAACTTTCTTGGTCGATGATAGTCTGCACTTTAAAGTCATTTTGGAGAAAGGAATGGTGTGAAATGAGAGGGAAATAATCTGTTTCAGATAAGTGCAGTTATCAGGCTGTCACTGCAGCAATTTAGGCTTGGTTAAAAAAAAAAATTAAAAAAAAAATCACACCTCTTGTTAACTCAAATTTGTTTTCCGAGTGCCTTGGGATAGAAAAGAGTGACTGTACCTAACAAAAGAAAACAAGTAAGTATAGTTTAAAATTTAAAAGTCTGTGATATGACTCAATCTCATTCATGCCTGTCAAACTGATGTGAAAACAACTCTGTGCTTTCAACTGCTGCATAATGCAGGAAGGAAATCTTAAAAGAGAGGAAGAAAAAAATAAAATTACCACTACTGTGAAATATTAGAACTTTTATATTAATTCACATAAGAAAGGTCATTTTAAAGGACATAGAAGGATTGATAATGCTGGCTGAGTACAACACAGAATTTTTTGACAAAACACTTCACACAGGCTTTATAAATATCTGTGAGGAACTCCATCTACATGGAAGACAGCACCAAGGAAAGCAATCCTAGTCTATACTGCATAAACTTGTTTCTGTGAGCAAACTAAGATCCATCTTTAGCACAGGTCGAATGTACAAGTTCAAACATGCCTTTGGGCATGGTAGGGAGGGAAAGTCTGAGCTCATGCTATCCTTTACCAGCTGTTGAGTGGGTGCGCTGGGCATGGCCACAACAATTCAAATGCATCCTTTGTACGTATCCTCTAAAGCCTTTGGCTCACCCTTGTTATAAGGAGCTCTGGCACTCCATGCCATGGGCTACGTGGGACTGACTGGCAGCCTTGCCCAGACATTCACGTGCCAGCAAGGTGGACTCACAGCACTCAGGTCAGAGCCCACAGTCAGGTGTACATCACTGTCATACTGAGACTATATTTACACACACTCTGCTTCTGCTGCATCCTGACAATCAAACATCCTACAAGAACCTTTCAGTATGCTTTAAACGGGGACCGTGGCTCCTGTAAGATTACATGGTATAATTTTTATCGCTTCTGGACTTTCAGGCCCAGAGACCCTCACCACTAAAATTCATATACACTCTTGTTTTGAAACATTCTGCTACCAGTCAGTCACCAGTGCTGCTCTCTTAGCATTAACACCAGTGGAATCTTAATGTAGGTACTGACAACTTTATTACAACGTATTTCTGAACTGCTAAAAGAACTGGGGAGGATCCAGAGCCTCAGCCAGCAGAACAAGAAAAGCTCCTACCACTAATGAAGATGCAGGAGTGCAAGAATAATCCTGAGAGCCCTTTGGAAAACCAGCAGCATTGATTTAGTCTGTTAAGTCAGTATAAACAATATACTTGCTCCTGACTTAAGAAACAGGAACTGCCAAACTAGATACTATTGTTGAAAACCAAAGATTTTATTATTTTGAGAAATGCACTTGAATCTTTAACATGGAATCTGTGGTAAAATTTTATATTTCAATCAATTGTGAGTTCAGTCACTTTTGATGTTATGAGAATATTCAGAAACGGTAATCATTCAGGGAGCCTCTCTAGTACAGCTTTCTTACAGCAAATCTTGACTCCACTTGAACCCAAGGTTTCTCTGTGCACCTAGAGTTTTAGGACAGAATTGATTTTTGCTGCAGAACTCTCTGGAAGGTGCAATAGGAGCAATTTTGGCACATTTGCATAGCATCAGAGGCCTTGGATAAATAAAATATTATACTGTTTCTTTTGTCAATGCATTATTGGAGATATTAAAGTATTAACACCTTGGCTATGATGTTCTAAACATTGTATAATTAATACTGGTGTTGGATACAATATCAAATCCCAGGTCAGATTCTGCTTCTAAATAGTTTGGGGATGTTTTTTAATATGAAGTTCATAAAAACAATACCACATCTCAATATAAACTATGGTGCTATGGACTTAAACGGGAAAAACACCAAACTGCACCACCCAAGAGCAACTGCCGTAGGAAGACCACGACTCCTTCATGTTTGGCACACTTTTGCAACATAAAACATTAAAGATACACTTCATCTTATGGTATTAAAGAACGCTGAACACGTGAACTTCTCTACAACCCTTGACTTGCTGTCAAGCCACTGCCACCCCCAGCAATGAGCACCTACAGTTGCTTTTAAAGAAGAAGTGCAATATATCCCCGTGTGAAACCTAAGCAGTACCATGTACCCTGCACAAGAGCATTGGCTTAATCTCACGTAGATTTGCTTCACCACTTCCACTTGCAGATTTTCTCCTGCCATAAATCTTTCTTTCTTTGAAATATTATAATGAGTTCCGCTCATTACACACCCATTTATCCAAACTCTCTTTTAATCTTGCTAAATTCTAAATTCTGAAGATGTTGTAAGGCAATGAATTGCTCAATCATCATTCACTGAAAAGGACAAACACATATCCGTCAATTTTTATGTGTTACCTTTGATTCCACTAAATGTTTCCCTTGGAGATAAGAAAGGGAGCTCTCAAGCTTTTCACTGTACTACTGCTCATTTTTTACTGTCATTTCCTTTTTAAGGAAACCAAACTAAATATTCTCAATAATTTACCATGTATAAAAATTTCCATGGACCTCAGCTTCCCTCAGATGTCTGAGAAACTACAACAGCTACTGAAGTTACATTAAAAAAATATTTTCACTTTCCATTTTGAAGTTCTGTAGGCGGTTTGTGCCCCAAGATATTTTAGCTATTTTTAGCTCCCCAAAACCACCACCCCAGCAAATTCTGAGCCCACCTAGAGCAAGAGGAACATACCAGTAAAAACAAAGGCAAAAACCTGAGACTGGCAATGTGAACAACCATCTGAGAGAAGATATACCCATGGACATGATAAAGAAATTGGCTTTGACCTGAGAAAGTCATAAACGTGTAAATAGTGCAAGCTGTAAATATATCACATAAGGCATTAAAACACTTTTAAAGACACGTCCTATGGATACTTTTATAAGTTTACTGTGATTTTCGTTTCCTCTTTATTAAAGGATCAAAACCCGTACTGTCTACTATGAGGTAACAACTTTAATGAATTCGTAATTTAAAATTACATTTGAAATTTGAAATTTCTATCTGTATGTTTGAATGATTCAGACTGATCATTTACTCTAAAGCACCCAAAGCCATCACATCTTTGCCTATAAAGAAATGAATTATAAATAAATTATCATAAATATTCACAAGCCAATAAAATAAGTAAGCTCAGTGTTATCTTAATCCATCATCTTCACACTGAATTACCATACTATGTTTTCTTTATGTTTATATATCTATATATATCTATGCATGCATTCTTTAGAAATTAGTTAGTTCAGAATATAGCAGTTGACTTAAAACTCAACCTATACTAGCTTCTTAGGTGCAACTTAAAGCATCAATTACTGATATACAGTGACTCACAGCAAGGAGGTTTCTGTGTCCTCCTGTCAGACCAAGGGTACTTTTGCTCACCCCCTCTCAAGGGACTGGCCTGAAGGAGAAACAAGCACTTCTCACTGAGAAGTCTTCGTTATGAAAATTGTTTTGCAATCTATCAACATCCTTTGGACTTGACAACAGTTTGGATGCTTCATAAAGACTATTTTCTTGTTCTACCAACAGATGGTATGAATTTCTAGCAGGAGATGCAAATTCCTTTTGCATCATTTTGGTATTTTTATATTCTGCTGCAGACATTACCCCTCTAGATGCAGTAAATGTACTTGTTTTAATATTTGAATACATGTTACCCAAAATCAGGTAATAACACGTACAACTTGATTTCAATTGAAGAAGAAAACCAAACAACAACCAACCAACCAACCACATATGGGCATCCCAGACTGAAATATCAACCCTTTCTTTCTCTGACCCAGTATTTGAAGAGATTATTTTGTATAAACATGGCAATAATTAAATATACATCCCTAATGATTCATAAATACACACCTCTCACATGGATTTCTTCCATCCACGTTAAGAGTCGTAATCCTGTCTTTCTAAAATCTAGTCAGGAGTGTCCAAAAATGAACTTATCATTGCCAAGATGAACGCTGCACTTTTTTTGTGGTAAAGTCTCCTCTTTACTAGATCAACAGAGCTATCAGCATCATTGTCTTCTCTGATACTCTAATCCATAATAATGGTTACATCTTTGAACATCACATTTTAACTCTCATATTCAGGCTGGATACTAAATTGCATTGTCTTTTCCTGCAAATCACCTCTGAAATGACCAGCAAAAATCTAAGTATCTTGCTCATTGATAATCTCTTCTTTGGCTTCAATGCCTACAAGTCCTATTCTCTCAAACTGATCCACATGAAATTATCTTTCTGGTTCATTGCTTAATTGAATCAACTACTCATATATCCTCCCATTAGCTTCCATTTTCATTGATACAACCCTTAAAACTTTAGACCTAATGCTTATGTTATCACATGATTGCTCCTGTTTTTGTCATAATAATACCAGCTTTGACTGCACAATTTCCAAAAATAATTTACTTTTCCCATCATCATCCCTTATGAGAGAAGATACACTTGTAAGCAAAATCCAAAATCCTCTCTTAATACCTCACTTAAAATTCATCTCTCAGATAAGAGATATAAGAAAGCATAACTTGAGAATGACTTAGCAAGATATTTTCAGTCTATGACTGATTCTGGTCATGTTCTTGATCTTACTGCTTGGTGCATCTTTCAGATCATATGTGTCTTGTGTGAGTATCAAAGGATAAAAGCAAGAACCAAGTAATTTTTGAGGAAAGAAATTAAGCTGTTAATGATCTTGCCTAAAACTCAGACTCATACCTCATAGGAAGATTTTGCAGACTTTTCCAGCTCTGGGGATGAAGATGGAAACACAATAATACATTTTCAGCTATGAAAGACTCTATGGTCTATGTTTGTAATTCTGAATGAAAACACTGGTAATTTTTGGGCTTAGGATTTATTAACTTTGGGAGGGGGGAGGGGGAAACCTCAAACCATTGACTGCTGTCTGTCTCTCAGGTTCTCTGTTAAAGACTTGAGATTAGCAAGACCAGACTAACAGACTTTAAGATATCATACACCAAACCTTTTTATGGACTGCTGAGTTTGTAACTGGACTAGTCTTTTAACTAAACAGACCATCTTTTATGAGCTATTATGAAATAAAGTCATAGAAATCAGCCTAGAGGGATGGAACAGAATGTGTCGTGCAAGTGTACGATTGTATTTCAATAGCTACATAACTTTATATTTATGAGAGATGATAAAACAACTGCCACTCCTTTATCTTGCCTATACTGAATATTTAACATAAAATTGCCTATCCTTTTGTTCTGTGAAAAGTACTTTAAAAAGAGGCATCCTAGAGACCTAATTACATATAAGCACTGCAGTTAATTAAAATATGTATGGCTCATCTGTTGAACAGTCATTTTTGAAAAATTAATTATAGCTTTGTTCACTGCATTCTGCAGTGATGAATACTAATATTTAAATTTCATATCAGTATAACTCAAAATTTAAAGATATTAAAAACATTAATTTTCATAGCTCTCTTTGATGTATGTATTTTTATGACCATTTTACATTCCCCGTCAAAGATCAGAGGCAGGGGATGGTTCCCCAAAGCCAAATATTTAAGTACCAAGCCAAGATTAAAATTTTAAATTTCACAGCATCCAATCCAAGGGGTACTCTTTTAAGCCACATTGTTCTTCTGATAAAAGGGAAGAATTGATTGATAACTACAGATAGTGCCATTGCAAAACAAGAAATGCTTCATACTAGTAAACGTACATAGAAACGAATATAAAACCAAAGAAAGATACTGTCACCAAGAACATAAAGTTGTTGAAATACAATTTCTAAGGCCCAATCTGCCCCATATAACACTGAGGTTTTCTCTTTGACTCTTCTTAAAGAAAAGAATTTCTGTATAATAAAGGTAATTGTCAAAAATAAGCATGGTTGACATCACAAAATGTAATAAGTTTGCATGCATGCTGAATGTGTTTTAAAAAACACATTACAAAGCACAAACACATGGGTTTAAGTCAGGCATAGTCCAGTCATGATAAAGCTTTTTGCCTAACCTTTATAGAACTTACTCTGATAGGAAGTACGGATCCGTTTCGTTAAATCTGGATAAAAGTTAGACAGGCCACGCATGCAAAAGTTGTCTTTGGAACATGCCAGTACACCAGCATCAGCAGCAGGCAGAGGAAAGAGAGAAAAAACAGTCTAAAGTGAAAGGAAGTGATATCATAACCAGCATCTAGAACAGCCAAGGTGAAGAAATTTCAGCAGATGCTTACCTTCCAATTGGTAGGTATAACAAGAAAAATAATCAAAAAAGTAAAGAATGTGGGATGGATGGTGAGAAAGCAGCTGAGGCTTTTCTTAGATGCATAGTTTCTATGAACAATCTAGAAGTGTGCAATCCTTCTTAGTGGTCATTTATCCCCAGTGGGCTCCATTCTGGCAGCACTAGATAGCTGGAATGATGCCTTAAAGGATTGGCCCAGATTGTCACTGACAGAGAAAAACCCTCTGTGATACAGTGCTGACAACAGCTTTTTCTACATGAGCCATCCTCCACCTTTTGTACAGGGTTCTGCAGCATGCTCTTTGTGGCTAGCTGCTCACATTTCTTAGGGGGCTGCTGTGAGGCTGCCTGAAACCAGACAGGGAAGCCGAAGGTAACTTGAAGCTGCTTGTCTCTTCTCTCCTCAGCTGTGCCAAATTTACATATTTAACACTTGGCACAGATGGGAACTAAGCTTGGCATGATCAAATGCATAGAAAGTGAGATAAATGGTCTTTCAGGAGCAGAAGTAGGCCTGAAGACTTATATTTTGTTCTACAAATTTTCCTCTAAATTTTCCTTTCTATTTGGAGTGTAAACACATTCCCAATTTAAAAAATATTTCCCGTAACTCTAGGGAGAAGTAGGATTTGATGATTTAGTGCAGGGTCTGCTGATGAAAATGCTGATGGCATAAACACACTATAATCTGTTGCTCTTATAATTTTAGGGTTAGATTTAAAACTCCACATTTTCAAAGACATTGAAAATCTAATTCTAAAACTTCACAGCTATGTAAAACACATTTCATAATTGTGTCTGACTCTTGCATGTTACTATGGAATATGTCAAGTGAAAAGACTTGTAACATAGATGATCTTCCGACTTTTTCTCATACAAGTAAATGTTTAGGTAACCAACAAAGTATGGGAAAATTTAGCTGTACTGAAGGACTAATATTTCTAAAACACAATGCATAGTAACAGTTATGACTCACAGATGTGACCCTTTTAGCATCAAATTTTAAAATGGATGTTGTAAGTTTATATCAAGAACTTCAGTTCACTAATGAAGTGCTTAATTTGAGCTGCTTGTGCTACCTACATAAAATGCTGCCCAGGTGTTACACTTCTCTAAACACAGCTAACTATTCAAGGGAGTAGCACCTGGCAGAAGGTACATTTTAAGCTTAAATTGAAGTCTTACTTATAGGTACGAACTTATTGAAACCAGAAAGAAAACAGCATACAAACTACACTTCAAGTGAATGCCAGAGAAACAATTTATTGCTCTGCTCGTGATTTTTTTTACAGACTCAGCTAAGGGAATGACTTGCTGACCTCCATCCCAATAAAATATTTTGTTTCTGAGAAAGTGCCCGCACCTAGAACATGTCAAGTTTCTTTTGTCAAGTTATAGAAACTCCATGGGGCGGCAAATAGTCATGCATCTCAAAAGCACTATAAAAAGCCACAGGCAAAAAAAACCAAAGAAACATCTCAGGCTCATAACCACAATGATTTATTTCCTACCTGCAGCGAACTGCCTGCTCTTGCGAGGTGAGCGGGGCTGCCGCTGGTACGGATCGCTCGATCCATAGAGGTCGAGGGTGCCCATGCTCAGCAGGACTGTCTTCTGCATGAAATCCACAACAGCCAAACCATTGCAGTTCCCAAAAGCCACTCTGCAAAGAGAAGCATCCCTCAAAAGTGTTAGTAATATGTAATTAAGTTCTGAAAACAGTAAAAATTAGTATTATGAACTCTGCACAAACTTTTGCTTCAGGAACTACTCAAAGCTTACATTTTTTATTTCTTACAGATTTGTAATCCTGAATTTTAAAAACTGTTTTCTGAATTAAGTTTCCAGAAAGCAGACTCACAACTTCTACCAGCTTCCTGTACCAAATACATTGCAGTAATGTCTAACCATTGCTTCACTGAACAATATAATTCTAATAATAAAGATACAAATTAAGCCTAAAAATCATGGTGTAGATCTTAAAAAGTGGTTATGAATTTATGTAAAATACAAATATAAATTAAAATATAAATACAAATGCAACATAAAAAATAATTTGTTTTAAGCTAAATATAAATGACAAAGGGACTATATTAGGCTGTATTGTGGAGATACCCACATCCAAAAGGCATTTACAAAATTTCCTTCCAACTCCGTCAGCTTATCTACAGCAGAGATTTCTGTTAAATCAGTCTCTGCCCCTCTGAAATAAATGCTTCTGCAAATGCATTTTGATGATGGTTTGATTTATGGGCAAGATCTCTCTCCTTTTGTATCAGACTGCAATTTTAAATTCCAGACAGAAAGGATTGCAGGTACAGCCACAAAGAAACTCAAAACCCCAAACCGTGTTCAGTCATATTCAGAATCACTGTCAAACAGGTTCTGTCATTTTATGTAAAAAGTGCTTAAGATGGTTAGTTCAAATCCCTGCAAAATCTTTAAGCACTTAATTTGCACTAAAAGTGAGCTGTGCACTGACCTCCACCAGATTCTTCTTAATATATCTCCAAAATACCTGAAAGGAATTTGTGTGTGGAAAAACAACATCACAAGAGAAACGTTATGAGCTGGAGGGAAAGCCGGGTAGCTAGAAAATTTTCCTCTGTTCCACATTTTCTTACTCTGCTTCCAATATAAAAAAGAATGCTACATATAGCAAATAAAAAAGTAATATGTAAGGTAAAATGAAATGACTTTTCAAACTAGCAAATTAAGGCACCACCAAACTAGCAAATTAAGGCACAAAAGGGGCTCAAATTCTACTGGTTGTTACTACACTGTGTTTACCACCCTTGTCTCAACGCTGACTTTAGTACAGCATCTACAGAAATACTGTGGATGCACTCTGGCTTTTCCCCATTGACTTTTTTTCCTCATTGGAGTGGTGTCCCTCAGGGGCTCATACTGGGACCAGCACAGTTTAAGGTCTTTACCAGTGACAGAGACAATGGGATTAAGGGCACCCTCAGCAAGTTTGCAAACAACACCAAGCTGAGACATGCCTGAGGGACAAATGCCATCCAGAAGGAGCCGGACAAGCTCAAGGAGTGGGCTCATGTGAATGGGGTAAGGGCTTTAAACTAAAAGAGGGTCGATTCTATGTGTTCATAAGTTCCTGCATTCTAGGTGGAGAAAAAAAATGAAGGAATAAAAATGACAAGTGTCACTCTCATCTATTAATACTTCAGGGAAAAGAGCAGCCATTTGCACTTTGAAAATTATTAAATTGAGATTTATTAATTTTGGAAAACATGAGTCATAAGGAGAGCTAGTGATCATTCGCACCCCTGGCCAGCAATTTAACAAAATTTATCATTTCCTGATCTGTATTTTTCTAAACTCCTCTAATTTAACACACAAGCATGGATCTAGTATTTCTCGTACCCGAACAAATTAGTTTAAAAAAGAATCAGAAATTGCTCATTAATATTATAACACTTCTGAGGATTGGTAAAAAAATCTAGACAGCCATTACTATTAACAAGGCTTAAGATAAATTGCTGACAACAAAGTCCTTATGAAAGCAAATACAAAATTAAATTCTCAGTTTTGAGCAATGAACAGAATTAGTTGCTAGGTGATGTTCTATTCTGTTGGTATCTTTCACAGAAATGTCATAAAACCCTCATCAGACATTTCTTGACAATTAATATGCAGATTAGCTGAAACCTGTTACCCCATGAGCTGGTAAAAAATTTTAAGTGACTGCTTTCAGTCAAACAGAACCTACTTTAGAACGGATTTATTATTTGTATTTAACCTTGTTCCTGAAGGTTAACCTAGTTCTTCAGTTGTAATTGAAGCATGTTGTAAAATTTTCTTTTCTATTTTCATAACATGAAGAAGTTTTTGATGATGCATTTCAACAAAAATACAACAGGTGTTATACTTTTAATATGTAGCCTTGGTACTGTTAAAAGTAAACCAGATACATTAAATAAAATTTTGCAGTGTCTGAAGTCTTTCAACTTTGCTGGGGATAAAGGTTTTTTGCATCTCACTTTATTCCTGTTTCATGGCTGCAGTAAAAGATTTACAGAAACCATAGTAACTAAAAGAATACAGGGAAGAGATTCTCCAGAACACACACCATTTTATGCCTTTGACCTGGTTAAACTGATTAGTATAGGAAGAAAAATAAGGCAAGAGATGATCCAAATAACTCTACCACTAGCATGGCAAAAATCACATGTTCTCAGGCTTCATGCTGAAATGGCATAGGTTTTCCACATTGTGAAGATAGCTAACAGGTGACAATTAAAGTAGTAAATGAAAATTCCGATGAAAGAAAGGATTGTGCCTTGTCGTAGGCCTGAGGAAAAAGTGAAGAGAGACAAGAGAAAGGAAGAGAGAAGAGAGTCTGCATAAAAAATGTAAAGAAAAAGACCTTTCTTGGGTAGCTTTTGTGGGAAAGTTAAATGTAGGTTATCAGCCTATTTTATTCATACATGCATTTATTTCTGAAACTGTCACATACTTAGCATAGGGTGTTTTAAAGGAGGCTGTCCTGTAAACGATTATTGTTCCTAGCAAATGAAACAATTTAAAGCACTTGATTGAATCAAACCAGTGGTCTAGGAAACCACTGTGACTACTAGGAGAACCACAACCTGTCAGAAGAGTTTGCAAGTGAGGGAATGGTGTGATTATTCAGATGAAGCCTTGAGGTCTGAGACGTGCAAGGGAGCAAATCAGACAAACTCTTAACAATTTGCACAAGTGACAAATGCATCAAGGTATGGTAAAGAAAAGAAACTCCTAGAATTCATGAATAGGAAACTATCTAGAAATTCAGGCTGAAGACTTGAAAAAACAGCCCCCAAAAGACAATATTTTTGCACAAATGTAAAAACTCTGCATTAAACTGCCAAAGTCTGAAAAGAGTCCAGTGACTTATTGAAAATCAGCAGGAGTCAGCACCTAACATCCATTACAGCCAACAGTTTTACTGGAGTAACACCTACAGAGAAAACCATTTTAAAGTATCTGGGTGACTCTCAGTAAGAGAAAACATTAAAAATTTGCAAATAAATTGAATCTGAGGAAGCAATTACACACACTCATTTGCACTGCTATACAGAATACAGCATTCAAATGTTTCTTATTCAATTCTCAATTTCAGGTCACCAGCTCTTGTGCAAACAGACATTAGCACAGACACAAAAATACTGCTCTCAGAAGACAATTTCCAACTAAGATGTGATGTCATGATAAATGGCATTTAACAGTTAATCACTTCACAATTTTCTATTAAATGCATTTCACCTTGGTGAACCTTTCAAAATAACTTTGAAAACTACAGATTTGAAATGCAATTAGATCTTATTTGAAAGGAGGGAAAGAATTATGTGAAAAGATTCAGTCTTTTAAATAGGATTAGTAAAAAATATTGGCAAGAATTGCAGTTTAACATCCCATATTACAATCTCTACGTCAGTTCAAATAATTTTTCCCCAAGAATCTGATTTACAGCCTCTTTTGAATATTTTGCTTTGACCTTAATTGTCTGTGGGAAATTTCAAAGTATAGTCGGAAAACATGTGATTTGGTGCAATAAACAATAAATCAATGCAGCTTTAATTTTGGGTTACTTACAGTCCGTAAGCAGAGTTTACAGCAAGACTGGTAATCTGTTGTGGAGGCTCACCATCCACCCACACCAACTGGATAACAAGATCTGCCTGGTAGCCAGGAGGCATCCGCACAGGTCGAGCCTTAACGCTATGAAGAAGAGGTACAAAGTAAGAACAAACAAACAAACAAACAAACATTGGGCCATGAGTAATAACTGCTTTGCATCATTATGAATAGTGAATTTGAATGGAAAACCTAAACCACATTTTTTTTGAGACTTCGATAAAGGACATTTCTGTGTATTTGGAACTTTTTTCTTGTGAAGTAAGGCGCGACAAAAAAATGCAAAGAGGCAAGAGATGAGAAGGTATACCTTTCTGTAATGGATCTCACCAGAGCATATTCAAAACTTATGGACTTGACAAATCTATTTGTCCATGTAGTGAAAACAAGTCCTCTTTTATTTCTAGGAGCATAATCACCTAATATGTGAATAAATGCTTCCTACATCAAATCTGATGTAACTATTAAAGCCTGTTCCTACTGTGTTATGGCAAGTTCAGTGACTTGCAAAGCAGGTAGTGAAGGTGTACATTTTAAGGGGAAGTGTAAGAGCTGAACACCTCTGTGTGACTGCTTTATGTGCATTTTTGAGTGGTACAACTTAATGTGGGATATGCTGAAAGAAAACATTATGCAGTAATTGCAATACTTTTGAGGTATTCATGTTATTAGTACATTCACACTGCAGGTAGTAATTTACAGGTAAAATCCACTAGTCAGTGCATTTTCACTGTAGCTGTTACTGGTGAGACTGCTTGTACTGCACCCCTTTGCACACAGCCATAAAATAGGGCAGTCTTACCACAAATAATGCTCTACCCCTGTGAAAAACAGTCTCCAGAAAAGACTGAGAAATGGAAGAGGAAAGAAAGTAGTGGACACAGACATGGACAACACATGCTGAAGAATCACAATTTTGGTACATAACATTTCTTTCTGCTTTGAGTCCTTCTCTACACATATATGTCTACCATACTTAAGCAGTATTATCCTATGTACTGGATCTTGGAGAAGAGATCTTTGATGACACAGACTATCTCCTGATTGTGACTATGCAAGTTTTCCAAGCAGTTCTGGCCCATATGCCTGAAAAGTTGATGGGTCAGATTGGAAAAAACACAACTAATTCCTATTCAGAAGCATGTAAGTAAGCACTTCTTTCAAGAGAGGATATTCAAACTTCCCATTCAATAACCAGGGCTATCAGGTTCTTTGTAGATATTCTGATTGCATCTCTTGGGAGAGGGGCCTTGGTGGCAAATAGGGCTACTGGCAATCTTGGAAAATTGAAGATAGATGCAGAAAACTGAAGTATGTGGAACTAAAACATAACCACAGAATAACACCAAGGCAGAAGTTCTCAACAAGGTAACTCCAGTAGCACAATGGTGATACACAAAGAAATTAGTGCTTTAACTACGAAAGAAGTTATGAAAAACAAATGACAGTGCACTACTTCCCACATTTTCATGGTTTGATATGGAGCATCAGGTGTACGTTGTGACACAGAAGTAAAATCTCCTGCTCAGTGTTAACGGTAGAAGCTTTATGAAAATTTTTTAGAAAATAAAGACTATTTTCTTAATGAGACCATCATATCTGCTGCAGGTTAACCTCATCTGTCTGCCAGACACGCACTGAGCTGCTCTCTCACTCCCCTTCCTCAACAGGACAGGGGAAGAAAATAAGATTAAAGAGCTCATGGGTTTAGATAGGGCAGGGACATCACTTACCAATTACCAACAGAGGCAATGCAGACTCAAATTGGGGAAAAATCATTTAATTTATTGCCAATTAAAAATACAGTAGGAGAGTGAAAAATTCTTCGAAACTAAAATTACCCTCTCCCCTCCCTTCATTTTAGGCTCAGTTTCACTCCTGGCTCTTCTACCCACTTCCCCACCCCAAGCAGCATGGCAGGCGTGGGGAACAGTGTGGTCCATTCATAACACTCTGTATTTTGTATCTGCCATTCTTTCATCATGCAGTTCCCCTGTTCTAGTGTGGAGTGCAGTTCTTCTGGAACAGACTGCTCCAGTGTGGATCCCTCATGGGCTGCAGTTTGTGCCAGAAAACCTGTTCCCGAGTGGGCTCCTCTCCATGGGTTGCAGCTCCCGTCAGGAGCCTTTTCCAATGTGGGCTCTCCATGGGGCTCAGGGGAACATCGTGTACCATCATGGTCTCCTCCACAGAGGAATCTCTGCTCTAGTACCTGAAGCAATTCCTCCTCCTGTTGGGGTGTCCTG